>CM074501.1:6635718-6905237 GCA_037389245.1 Oryzias sinensis | reverse complement strand
AGGAGTGGCTACAACAGATACCTGGAAAGACCTCAGACCTCTCAGTCCAGAAAAGCGCAGTGCTAGGAACAGCTAAGATACTGCGCAGGACCCTCAAGCTCCCAGGCCTCTGGTAGAGGACCCCAGCTTGGAGGAGAAACCACCCGTGGAGGGTAAGAGGGGCGTTTTTTTTTATATATGGTTATATAAAATACAGCCTCTAGGAGTATGAGGGATACTTATGAAAATCCTTTTTTTGCTTGATGCACAACCGACATTCAGTTGTGTTTTATTTTTTGAAAACCGTGAGAAAACAAATCTGTTCGTTGCTGTTCGTTTGAGGTTTAAAAATTTCACGATGGACTTCCAGGTTATTTTATTTTCATTGCTAGCTTTAGTCAGAACTGAGGGAATGGTGCTCCAGCCTCTGTTTACTGGCTGCTTTTAGACAGTGAATGCTGTGCATAAATGAAATTCTGAATGTGGTCTGACAGGTGAGCTACAAACTGGGGCAAAGGTGGAGAAGACTCAATTTTTTGATGAAATACAGATAAAAATGTTTTGCTGGGGAAATAAAGAACTCTGACTCTTACTAACAGTGTGTGAGGTCCTCATGCTGTCATGTCACTGGAACGTTGTTATCAGAAAATTGATAAGGTGTTGCTCCTACAGGCTGTAGAGAAACACTGCATTACTCTCCATCACAGTTTTGATAAAATAGTATTCCACTTTGAGCAGCACTCAAACCTCTTTGCTGCACCCCCCCCCCATCCTGCCATGTACAAGTTTACTTGTTTATACCACGATATCTGATGGTAGTTCATGAAAAGTCTGTGATAATTCTTACATTTTCTCTTTTTTTGTACATTTCAAATCGTAAATTTGTTGTTTTTTTCATTCTCCATTTAACATTTTTACCCCGTTTCCACATCACTAACCAAAACCCCCATTCCCTTACGTACTATATAACTACCACAAAGTACTGAGTGTTGCAGTTGCTCACATGACCACTGGGGGCTGGTTTCATAATGGAATGGAATGGAATATAAAATATATAAAAAAAACACATTTAAAAAAAAGGAAATAAAGAAAAATGTTTAGACTCGAGAAAAAAAAAAAACAAAAACATTCTAAACACAAACACAGAAAAAAATTTGAACACATTATGAACAATAATACAACTATATATATTTGAAATGGAGTGAGAAGAAGTATAAACTTATATAAACTCACCCCCTGTTCCACATCAATATTACTTACATTAGCAAGCAGCCTCTTTATTGATATTTGTTTTATAATGTAATCTATGTAGCTATAAAATATAATAATTTTTATAGAGTACTGTCATAAATACTGAGCATGAATTATAATTGAAAGAAACTATGCGTATATTAAGATTAAAATAATACACACATATATTTTTTACATGTGTATACTTACATACATATATACATCTAATATCCATCTGATATATTTGAATATCATTTTAAAATCAGATTTTTATATCTTATTTTAAACAGTTTAATGATTGGACATTGCTTTTTTACACTGTTCCACAGTTTTGCACCACAAATAGAAACACTGAAACATCTTCTATTTGTGCGTGCTTTGTATATGTAAAAAATGCTCCACCAAATCTTTACATTTCAATAATTTTGATTGAAGGAATAATGTAATGCACTGATTCGTATGACATGTAAAGTACTTCGAGTACAAAAATCTCCAACAAATAAAGTATTTATTGCTTGTGATGTGTCAAACAGTGGTGCTGTTTTTAATTGTTCTGTAAAGTTTAGAAATTCATATCTTGTGCTTTTTAATTAAAATGTGTTTTCTGTCATTCAAAGTTTAATTTTAAAAGAGTTTAAATGTGTGGGTTTTTTTGTGATCTCCAGGAAACTTTTTTTGTTTATGGGCTCAAATAAAAAAAGAGAAATATGTTCAGTCATGGTCTTTAAGGGCAACTTTACCTGTGAGTCTTATGTTCAATTTAACGCTTTTAAACTAAATCCAAAACCTCAAACAAAAAAAAAACAATGTAAACTTTTGACTTTGACCATAAATGGGCTTGTCCCGTGGCTAATATGCCGAATAAATTAAATGGAACTGTTGCTATAGGATTCTGTAAAAGTCTAACAAGCTTCACTAAATTTTCCCTTAAAAAAACATTTTCTATCATGTCTTTAAGTAAGTCTTTTCAGGACAATCGAAAATGTTTCTCCAAAATAATCTATTCTTTCTTTATGACATGAAGGAAAACTGTGAGGATTTTGTTATGCTAATTTATGGCTGCTTTGGAGCACTTCTTTTTGTTGGTTGTGTATTTGCATTGTGTAACATCTTTTTTTTTTATCGTACATTCAAACGCATCACTCAGTTGCAATAAAAATCAATTTTCACACAAAAAAATCTGCAAATATTTTAACAAAAATGCATAAATCCACTAAAATGCAGGAACTTGTGACAAATGGATTTCTTTTCATAAAGTCACATCCCAGCAGAGCAAACCAGCTCAGCGGCCGATCTGTTTGGTGATGCAGCAGACATCCCTCAGCCTGAACACAGTTCATGATATAGCAGTGCTTCTGAAATCATAAGCAGTCCAGCAAAACAGCAACTCTTCAGCTTAGATTGTAGCAGCTCCTGCACCCCCTCTGCAAACCCACGCAGTCTGTCAAAAAAAGATTAACCAAACAGACCAACAAACATTAAGATCCTGCTGGAAGTTAAGAGTTTCCTTTCTTAAAACTCGACATCATCCTGAGGGGCTGACTCAGAGTGGGACTCTTTACGTGAGGTCCTGACAGCCATTAGGAGGAGGATGATGGGAAAAACAGACCAAAAGAAAAAAGAAAGAAAAGCAATCACAAAGAGTACAGCAAGCTGCCAGTCCATCCAGACACACTATCCATACCTGCATATGAAATCTCTGTCATAAAGGCGAGAGCAGAGTATGAATTATTCATCGTCATTGCAGTTTTTGTGCTGAATGTGGTTTTAGCCCATGTGAGCAGAGTTTGACATCCTAGAAACAGGAAATGTCCCAGTTATGTACAGAACCAGGCGTCTAAAAGCAGAAACACTTATTGCTCTGACTGAAAGGACCAATTCAACCTTTTTTTCTACTAAATACCAAACAAGCTGGGTCTCATCAGGGCAGAGCAGGACTAACACACCACAAAGATGATGATTTCATTGATACTCTTGAAACTCTGTTCTGCTGATTGCCAGCTTGGTGCATCAAAATCTGTTCTCTCTTTCCATCGACTTCCATTTTACAAAATTGGATTGGAATTGAATCTTTATTGTCACTGCAATAATACGTCTACAAGAAAATTGCTACAACAAAGGCGGCCAGATAGGAAAAATTGTGGATTAGACTTAAAAGGAGAGGAGACAGTCTGAATTTACTCCAAAAAGAAACAATCTGGTTTTAAAATTCTATTTAAAATTTGTTGCTTTATTTTTTATTTAAGACAACTGTAAGCATGTGAGTTAAAGTTTTTTTCCAAATCAGCTCGTGGGGATTTTATCAGTACTGTTGCCCAACCACGGCTGGGATCATTGATAGCATAAACCCTTGTTTCTACTGTTCGGTATGGTCTAGTCCAGGGGTGGGCAATTATTTTACCTCGCGGGCCACATTGGGTTCTAAAATTCGATAGAAGGGCCGGACCACGAGCAGATGTGTGAAGTGAGAATTATATAACATGGAATGTAGTTGAAAACATTTGGATTGAAAATTATATTCTAAAATAGAGTTTTTAGTTTAAAACTTTTGTTCCCATTTTACATCAATTTTTTATTGTGAAGCCCTTTGGTACCTTCAAGGAGTTGTTAAGTGCAATATGAATTAAGTTCCATTTATTAATGATCTTTTTGATAAAATAAATAACATTATTTATGATATAAAGCAATGACCAAATAACACTATGATTTTCAAAGACAAAAATTCAGGAAAAATATACTGATTTAAAAAAAACACACACACAAAAAAAAATAGTAGATCCTCTCCCGTCATGCGCAGCTGCACTATGTCCTGTGCGTCTGTTTCTCATCCAGTAATAATGTAAAAAACACATTTCTGTCTTCTGCTGCAGCTACGCATATATCTGTGTTACCTTTTCACCATTACAGAGTTCCCTCATTTATTTCAGGAGTTACGTTCTAAAAATAACCTTGATGGGTGAAATCCATGGAGAATGATTCCAGAAGTAAAACTCCTCACTGCCTAAATACACTTTTCTCACACAAACATGAACATTTCCACACTTTTCTTTCTTGTTTAAATTCTCAAACCTTCATAGAAATGAGGTCCAGGATCTTAGAATGAAAAATAGATCTGATTGATCACAGATTTCTTATCTGAAGAGCTCCGTGTTTCTGTACAGGAGACACTGCACGGACTGAGATTGATTGACAGGGTCTCCAGCCAATCGGGACACAGAACAGGGTGTGCTGTTTAAAAAAAGCAGCATGATCGCTCTAAAAGAATGAGTTGAACCGGGAAAAATGAACTGCGACGTAGAAAGGAAAGACTGTCTTCTGTTCTGTTTGACAGAGATTTTAGAGGGTTTCAGGTTGGAGCTCAGACCTCTAGAAGGGGGGAATAAAATGTCAGGTCTTGATCATGTGGCCAGATTAATAAATATATAAATATGGGTCTCTGATATTGTTCAGTGGGCCGGACCAAACATGGATGCGGGCCGGATCCAGCCCGCGGGCCACAGTTTGCCCACCCCTGGTCTAGTTCAATGGCGGTCATCCAGCCGCTCATTTCTTTCTGCTTGGCTTTTGGTCCTTTATGTATAAAAGTTATTTAATGTTGTTTGAGAAAAGATTGCAAGCGGCAAAAAGAAATACAACCTCTTTCTTGAAGCTTTGACCTTCAGCCAATCAACAGCTTTCAATAGTATCTCCACCCTAACTGGTCCGTTCCATTTTCTATGGTCCTAAAACCAACAGGGACCCAAAAATGGTACGGTGCGGTCCTGTTTGGTCGGTCCATTTTATAATGAAAAATCCTGGATTTTACCGTACTAAACCGTGCCGCTCAGTGGAAACAAAGACAACTGGACCAAGTGAGAGTGAAGTCACCCATAGAAAATGGTTTATTTCCTGCTGCAACGAAATGAAGTCAATTTGTTTTCGAGAAAGACTGTTGGAACCAGAAATCATCAGTAAGCAGGGATTGGTCCGAGTCGGTCCCACTCTCACCATTTAGGAGTGAGCTTGTTGGAAGGCTACACCCCTTCCACTTAAAGCGAGCTTGGGAGAAATCTATCAAACATTTCAAATGTTTGACATGAGACCAAATACTTCTCAGTTTATAACTTAAACAACTGACACTGTAAAAAGGGAAGAATATTGAGAACATGTTAAAAACAAAGACTATTCTGACAAATAGAATGACTGAGCAATCTCTGTTTATTTCTCAATAGAAGTCCAGGGGATTTTGGCTTTTTGGAGCCAGAGGGAACTGGCTAAGTGTTGGGAACATGAGGGGGGAGGGGTCCCTCAGTTTGGTTGTCATATACAGTTAAGGGCTGGGATAGGCTCCAGCAACCCCATGACCTCCAAAAAGGGTTTGGAAAATGGATGGATAGTTATCTCATGTGGGGTCTGAGCTCTTTTAAAAAAATGTTAACTCATCAGTGAGGGGTTGGGGGATACAAAAGAGGACAAAAGTTAGGAACATGTTGCTTATTGGTTCCGACAGCTTTGGAGAGAAACACATGGGTCCTCTGTAGGACCTATCTTTACACAGATCTGGCAACAACATTTTTTTGGTTTCTTCCAAACTAACAGCAGTTTGGACTTCTTTCTGTCAGAGCTGGATGTTAAAATGGAGTTCAGTGGAGGTCAAGAGGGAGAGTAAGGTTTCAGGGACACGATGGCATCAGAACACAAAAACCAGCCTGCCAAATCAATCAGAATTTTCCGCCTGTGTGATTTCAATGCCCATTCCATACAAACACAACCAAGCTCAATAAGAGCCTGGGCTAATGTATCGTATAATCTTCTCTAAATTAATATGTCACACACAATTGCCTGGTAATTAATTCCTTTCACGGCATTTCAAACGAGAGGATTATTTCAGATGTGTCAATCATGAGACCTGGAGCTGTTATTGTCTGGTGTGATGTAGCGCTGTGAGGGTGACAATGTTATGTGCGCTGGTGTATGTCTGCCATGTATAAACATCTATTACCTTGGCCTTTAAAGCACCGGCGAGCAGGGCTGGCCATCAAATGAAGGTCATTGTGACGACAGGATGAAGGGAAAAGCAGCAGCCTTTTGTTTTATGGCTTCATAAAGAAGATAATGTCTCCACTGGTTCCTCACTCATCCAACATCCACCCACAGTTCCCTTTCATGGCGTTTAAGTTCTCACAGTCGTCTTTTACTTCATTGTTTCTGTGTTTTACAGCTTTTTCATCACTGTTGCCTGAACCAAAGCATTCAAAAGTGTGCAAACTTTCACTTTTGTATATTTTCTGTTGGTTTTTACCTCAACAAAGTATGGTTTAAAGCAGGAAACAAGTTCGCTAAAGAGTAAATATCTTTGTAGTCTTGTGGTATCTGTTCAATGTACTGGGATTTATCTAAACTAACTATTGATTTTATTCTGTTTTAGTTTGTTGTTTTGTTTTTATTCTGCATTGTTAAGCACTTTGGTCAGTTTCTGCTGTTTTAAAAGCGCTTTATAAATAAAGTTGACTTGACTTGACTTGAAATGTATTATTAAGTTAACATTAATAAAAAAAGATTGTGTTTTCTAATGATCAAATTGGTCCTAGTTATTATTGGTTTTTAAGAACACATTGCCGGTTCCACAAAATTAAAGTTCAAATTCTAAAATATTCCAGCACTGTTTTAAAGTAAGGATTATATTCTCCTAGAGTGTACCTTGAAGTATTTATCCTGCCATTCAAGTATCAACACAGGTGTAAGTACTCAAGGAACCCCCAATAGTACATAGTGTCACAAAGTTCTGACGTTTACAGCCTGTTAAAATATCATTATCCTTGACTGTATATGAGGACTAAGTGACTCCTCCCCCCTGGTGTTTCAAACAGGAAGTACCTTCTGGCTCCAGAGGGCAAAAATCCCGTAGACTTCTGTAGAGACATTAGCAGCTATTACTCAGTCATTATTATATTTCAGAATAAGCATTCTTGGTCTGATACCTTTTATAACATGTTCCTGCAAATTCTATTTTTCCCAAAATGTTTTGTTCTTTACAGCAAGTTACTCAAGTTAAAATCAGTCAGTCAATCACATGTCTCAATAATAGTGTGTGGCGCCCACATCAAGCATTTGAAATGTTTGATTGACAGATTTCTCTGATCTGAGTGGCAGGGGTGTGGCCTTCCTACAAACTCACTCCTGATTGGCAAGACTGGTCGCCATAGAAATGTTGACCGACTTGGATGAAGCACTGCTTACTGATGATTTCTGGTTCCAGCGTGTCTGTTAAACCAAGTCACTGTCTATGAGTGACGTCACACTCGCTTAGTCCAGTTCTACTATACAGTCAATGGTAGTAGGTTTAGGGGCTGTCATCTGGACTTGGTTTTTAAAGTTAGAAGACGTTTCACCTCTTATCCAAAAGGCTTTGTCAATTCTGAAACAGCTGGTCGAAGAGCTGGTATATATGCGCTCATGGGGAAGGAGTTAGGAACATCCTGGGGGATAAAGGATAAACCTTCTCTTAATAAGAATGGTGGTCTCAGGTTTATTCTTCCATCCATCTACGGCAGTGTTTTGAAACCTAAACAACCCAAACCAGTTCCACCTGAGTCGTTAACAGCTAAAAGAGATGACCAGTTTGGGGAGGGAATCACTGGCTCCCCAGCTGAGGACAAAGGACTTTCAACGACCCGAAACCATGTAGGCTACAATACCATCCAGTTTCAGGTCTGACTACTCCCCCATGAGCGCATATATACAAGCTCTTCGACCAGCTATTTCAGAATTGACAAAGCCTCTTGGATAAGAGGTGAAACGTCTTCTAACTTTAAAAACTAAGTCCAGATGACATCCCCTAAACCTACTACAATGGAACCAACCTGGATGAATGAGAGTCTTCATAGACATATACAGTCAATGGTCGTTATGTCCACAAGCTCCACTTTTTCTTTTATTTATACCTACGTTTGGTTTAAAATATACGCTTGAAAACATTTTTGAGTGTTTCTAAAAAAAGAAATGAATATTAAACTAAGGATTGCAGTGCAAACAGACAAAATTTTGTAAGCAATGGCTTTTGAGAAAGAAAAAGTAATGTAGTGAAGGTACTGTTGGTGCCATTTTTAGGCATTGAAGCCAAGTTATTTATTACCATGAAGTAACAATTGTAGTTTAACCAAATAAACCTGCCTCAGATGATGCTTTTTTTTCTTCTGCCTACAGCAGATACACACCAGATGAACATGTTCCCATTGCTAAATGTAAAACTATGACAATGTATTTACTGTACTCATCATTCATAATAGCTTTCACTGGAAATACAAGCTAATGACACCGCTTGGTGCATTTTGCATTTGCAAATTAGATAGGCTTTGTAGTTGTAGTTGTATGGAATGGATTGACATAAGTACTAAAGTAAGTATTGTGTTCTTACTTACTATGTGTAGATGATCTAATAAAATACATATTTCTTGCATTTTTTAGCTGCTCCTGATTCACCACGATTTGAATATTGAAGAAATATTTAGAAATGCAAAGCCAAGCTTAACTTTCTTTATATATTCTTCTGCTTTTTAATAACTGTAATTAATCTGAGGGATATCCATTGGAACAGGTCTGTCTTAAATATCAAGCGACTGATTAAAATCAGTATGTTAGCCACAGCCCAACCCCATATGTATCCAAATGTGCATCCAAAAGCACGCCGGCAGGCACAAGGTTTGTCTTTATTAAAAACCAGAAAGCGCAATTAGTTCCAGAGTATGCTTAACCCCATATACCTCCCTCTGCTTGAGGACATATTATTTCTCCTTTATTAGTTAAAACATCCCGAGCATGAGAGGAGGAGGAGGAGGAGGGAGGCAGACAGGAAATGCTGCAACAGATAGATAGCAGAGGCTGAAGATGTATGCTGGCTGGAAGGCAGACAGGTGCTGTTTCTGTGTGACTGAGCGTTGTGAGGAAGATGGATTCCCTGGATGTCAGTGACATTATTTGTGAAATATGGTGATAATGATGGTTACTGGTGGAGTGTAAAGGTGCCTGGAGCTGTGATGTCCCCAAACGACAGCACTAACACATGTATGAGTGGACATATTATGGGCATTTTTCAATCTAATGGGCTGTCTGTAAAACGGCTTCCATAAATAAAGTGTAGTTTGTATTTGACCGAGCGAACGTTTCCAAAGATGCGTCTCACTTTAATACCAGAGATGCTTTGAAAATCCTTAAACGGTGCCATAAATTCCAGATTACTACATGTTTTGAACTTTCTTAGATGGGAGTAGGGAATAGATCACCTTTGTCTGCTGTGGTAGTGCCGTCCTGAAAACCTTAACCCCCTTGTTGGATATTGCTTCCAGACAAAGCAATATCCGAACGTCAGGGAATTTAAAGATGAAAAATGTCCTCCAGTTTTTTTTGTTGTTGATATTTTAGTTACTTCTGTGCATGAACGACTTCTCCTCAGGTATTGTGAGAGCTGTGCTTCTTCTCATGGTTCGCAGATTTTGCTTTGGCCCCAGGATGTTTTCAGCAGACGCAAATATTTTGCAGCATCTTGATCTTCCAGCTTAGTGATTCTTGCAGGAGGACATGGTGTCTGTGTCTCATCTTTGTGCCAGGGCAAGGCATATCCCCTGCTTTTGGTCTGCAACACACAACTTCTGTTGATGGCAGCCACTCTAGTGGGTGTTGACACTGACAGAAGACTTGTTCTTTAAATCAATAAAAGCAAAAAATTGACAATCTTTCGTTAGGCGTGGAATTAAAGTTTACTTTGATAGCTGCACATTTGACTTTGTCATGTGGCAGAAAATAGTGCCAGATGGATAAAAGCCAATGACACAGGTGACCAGATAGCACAACTAATATGCAATGTGAAAAAGATTGTTCTGGAAACTTTCCTGGCGTGTCAAGCTGTGGTGAACTAGTGCACAAAAGTTTCAGGGCCATATTGTAATAGAAGCTAAGCTAACTCATCAACCTTTTGAGTCTATGTTTACACCAAACATGATTTGGGCTTCAGAGGTATCCAGCTCCATTGTTAAGTCGATGCACAGAGAAGGTCTGTGCTGCGTTTTGAGAGTTCTCCATCGGCAATTCATTTTTGGTGGCAAGGCAGCATGCATATCATTTTCAACAAAGCAGTGCGTTGCTTCCAGAGTTCAAATTTCTGGATCAATCTGGATCTCGGCTTTGGTAGTTAAAAAAAAAAACATGCACGCAAAAATGTTGCAGTATCTCAAATCACCACTGGAGGCAGGTGTCAGAAGAGCTTTCCAGTGATACCGGTGTTTAAAGGTCACAGCAGTAATTAACTTATGAACATTCAGATTTAAATACCTTTTTTATGTTTATTTCTTTTGTAACAATTAGATAGCTTGTGTATTTATTAGTTGTATTAATTTAAATCAGCATCAGTTGTGTTTTGTGCATTATAATGTTATTTTTTAAAAAGGCAGGTGGGTTGACTCAGGGTTGGATTATTATTATTATTATTATTATTTTAGAGACCCTTTGTGTAAATTTTGAGAACATGTTAACATGTTAAGATAGCCTATAAGTGCAAATAAAATAGAATCAACTTCTTTTTTCTATTGGGATGTTATTTACACTAGATTTAACTGTCAGAGTTCTACAGAAAGGTTAGGCCTTCTTCACAAACCTGTTTTAGACAAAAAAACACAATCACTCTTCGAATGTTTAAAAATCACCAAAAGGCAACAACAACATGAGCTCCAGTAAGCGAATCTTTTGGTTAAAATGTGGCAAAGAACAAGAAAAACAGACAGACTGACAATCGAAAAGGCTAAGGCTTAAAGTTCACACGGACAGTTTAGACAGTGTGAAGTGAAATGCTAAACACCACTAGAACACAATTTGAGAACAAAACAAAGCCTGACGCTGGGCTAACTCATCTCTAAGGAGAAGCTTTAAGCAGAAAACAAAATCAAAGATCTGAAACAAACACAGTTTTTTTTCTGTTTTTGTTCAATTCCATTTCCTATAAATCTGTTCGGCGCCTCTTCAGTGTCACTTTGATTGCGCCCCCTCCTCTGTAACTCCTGCCTCCTTCCTCTCTGTCCTCAGCAGCAACTTTAGCTGCAAAAATCAATGGGGAGAGAGTCATGAAACAGTCCATCCAGAAGCCATCTGGCCCCCGGTGGTCCTCTGAGAGCAGCAGCGTGTCCCTCAGAGACAGAAAACACAACAATGCAGACAGGCAGCGAGAGGAGCCACAAGCACACGGCAACACAAAGACAGAGAAAACTCAATAACACCTAAATCCTCAGGAAGGGCTCCACATCCTGTGCTTGTTACATCAGACTGACACAAACAGTTTCAAGGCTTCTTCTGAAGTTTTTGCTACTTTAAAAAAAAAAAATTTGGTATGTGCAGCAAACGCATCACAAAAATAAAGTTTTGTGATTCACACTGAGCAAAGCACGTCCATCCTGACTGATGAGCGCCTGCAGGGCTCAACAATACTCAAGACATTGGAGACCGTTTTGTTTTAATGAATCTGGCAACAAAAGTAAACTTTTATTATTATTTGTGAGATGAAATCTGCTTTAGTAGAACAAAAGGCTGGAAAAAGCCGGAAATTACTGTTGTGGTAACACGTCTGGGTTTCGAATTTTGACCTCTAAAAAATTATGTGTCCTATTTAACTAATTATTAGTGTTTGTGATGTGTGTTATAGTGATATTTCTGTGTGCAGTGAAAAGGACACCTGAGCAAAAAGGTTTAGTCATCTGAAAAACTGAGGGGCTTCTGAATAATAAAGGATACAAATCAATAATGTACTTTATATTTGTCCACTGTTTCTTTGTTGTTCAGATCTGTCATAAAGCTGCACTGAAAAGATAGAAGAGGAGGCACGCAGTAACACTGCCTCACCAAAGAGGGCGCTTGTGAGCTTACATTTATTCCTTGGTGTTTGCTAATAAAGTTAAACAGGAGTCAATATTTTATGCTTTGCTCAGACTGAGTGCAAACATGGCAGATGTAATATCATGAAAAATCTTTCAAAGTTGGAATTTTACTAAAAATGTGAAGTAATGAAGAAACGATCAATGGTGGACCGACTCAACTTCAATGAAAGACTTCTAAATAGATAAAGAGGATTTTATACTATAGTCAAGGAGATTTTTGTCCAGAGAAAGAAGACATATGGACTTAGTATGCAAGTAGTTAGACAAGTGTGTTTGCGAGAGAAGATGTATCCTTCGCGGTGCTTTGTCTATGTTGTCGGATGTCTGTAGCATTCACCTCAGCGTTTTTAGAGGCATACTGAATTGTGGTGGTTAAGGGGTTAGATGACTTACTTTAATTCTTCTTTTTTTTAACTCTTTACCCAGTTTGAAAAGATGTACTACTAATTCTTTTGAACTTTGAAAAACCACATAACCTTTTTGTGACACACGATTGTCTCAAGTATCACTTTCTTTGTTTTAACACAGTCATTTTTTTGCAGGTTGAACAAATTTTGAACACAGAAATCTTGCAGAAGAGGCAATCTCAGTTATATTAATTGTACTTCTTCAATAAAAAAACTAATATTTCATATATCAAGATATTGTTGAAATGTGAAAAATGTATTTAAAAAAAAGGGAGAAACCAATAAAAAAAAGAAACCAAAGACATAATCCAAGAGATATCACAATTTTGCATCATAACTCTTGTGATTGTTTGTTTTTAACCAAAACTAAAAACCTTTTTGAACCTTCACAGTACATTTTGTACTGAAAACTATACTAATGGCAGGTCAGCCTCATTTCTATATCATTGTGTAAAACCAACGTGATTGGCAAACGCACCGGTGAGGGACGAGACTACCAAGGCTTAACAGCATGGGGTCCAATCATCCACTTTCTTCACCTGCTGGATCCCTTTCAGGGTCACAGAGATGCTGGAGCCTGTCCCAGCTGCTGTTGGGTGCCGGCGGGTACAACTGGGACAGGTTACCTGTTTGTCAAAGGGTTAAACACATTTACAACCCACGTATGTACAGTATGGGGAGAACATGCAAACTCCACACAGAAAGGTCTCAGCTGGAGTTCAAACCTTCTCACTGTAAGGCTATGACAAAAACCACTACACCACAGTGCAGCGCCTAGTGTCCTTTTTGTTTTTTTTTTACTACAAACCTCCTCCAGACAGTCCGTTTGTCTTTACATTGATAAAATAGTACATCCCACCTTTGAGCAACTAAAAGAGTACTTGCACTGAAAGAAAAGTATTTGGTGGTCCTGATGGTGAAAAAAAGGGCCCAAATTGTTTTTAACATGTTCTTGTTGCATTTTTCTCACAGTCAAGAACAAATATATAAAGAAATTAAAGATTAAAACTGATTGTCACGAGCAAACCATCTCCAGGCCACAAGCCCCATGCTTTGCTCAATTCTGATGCATCCATTTGCAGATGACTAGATCCGTGCGCGTCTTTGCTTTCCTTGTCGCATCTGGCTCAGAACTGTACAGTTGGATAGCTTCAATATTGCTCGCCATTTTTCTCGCACCGCCACCGTTAGCTGGGGTTTGTAAACTACAGGGAGAGCATGTCAACACGGAGATGATGGGAAACGATTTCAGGCTTACTAGTGCCGCACTGCAGAAACTATGTCCCTGAAAAACGACCCAAGTGTTTTTTATTTTGGCTAAAAACGACATCATCATAATTAAAGATCACTGGAAAGGATTTGAAATAGACCAAAAGATCATACATAAGAGTGGGACTTTTAAGGCGTGACTATTTACCCCAACTATCTTATTCTCTTTTCTAACAGCTTTGTGGAATCCACAGTAATGTTCTATAAAGTGTTGTTCTTAAGTGTGGCAACAAAGATCCACATTTCACTTTCTCTTTGCATTTTCTGATATAGAATTCCTGGTGTCCTGTTTATATTTCACTTCCCTGTCTTCTCTAAATACATTCAAAGTTTTTATTAGTTAACACATAAAATGTTGGAACCTTTTCTCACTAACGTTTGTCTCAGCATAAATGGTTGAGCACAGAGAAGATTTTTCTTTTATAGAAACCACAAAAAAAAAAAAAAAAAATATATATATATATATATATATATATATATATATATATAATATATATATATATACTATATATATATATATATATATATATAGTATAAACTGGAAAAGTACTGTTCAAACTCTCTCCAGGGCAGTATCTACATTACTTTACTCTGTTTGATTGTCCAGCCTCACAGATCTAATATCTACAAAGAGTTCCAGTCATTACAGTGAGCTCTGATGGAAAATCGAAGTAGGGACGCGTGGCATGACCCAATTTCCTGTAATTTACCTGTTAATGACTGCTCTCTGAGTCACAGTCCCACAAAATACTGAGGTCCCTCACTGACGTTACTTGAACTAACTTTCTTTTAAACTACTTATGTACTCTCTCCTGGTCCTGGGGGGCAGGATCACCTGCAGCTGGTTTCCTCTCTTTGTAAGATTGAAACTTACAAAAAAATATTTGTTAGAGAATAACATAATTGTGTATTTATTTTGATCATTTGTATCCACTGAATGCTGGTATCCGGATGCACTGTGAAAGGGGAGCTTGTAAACAGAGAGCTCTCGGCAACAGGAAGTGGGGGCGGTTTGCTCCACACCAACAGTCCTGCTCTCAACTGAATCTCTAGTGAACTACTCTAATGAACTACAGTATGTCCTAGCCAACTACACAGGTTTTTCTGATTTTGGCTAAAAAACAGAATAAAATACTACAAGGTGCACTTTAAAGCCTAATTTATCTTTTAAAAAATGTCAGTGCGCCTTGAAATCCAAAGCGCTTTATGCTGGTGGTGCTCACTGATTCTGAAACAATTCTGAAAGATACACGGCTCTCTGTCAAAATGTCCGTCTGCTTTTAGGAGTTGCAAACAAGTTTGGGTGTTAATGCTCTTTCATCTTCAAGCTAGGTTGCGAAAAACAGACAACTTTGGTGTTTTTCCTCTTGTTAATTTATTACTTTTTCTTGTAAATTTAGGACTTTAAATATCATACTTTTTATCTCGTAAATATTTGACTTTTTTCTCGTAGATTAACTATATTTAAAGTCGAAAATAAATAAGAAATTATTTGTAAACTGGCCTTTAAACTGCCGTACTGTAAAAACAGCTAAAAAGAAAGTTATTGGAGTGGGACTTTAGAAAAAAAGGTGCCTTTTTAAGTTCATTTCTCTCACAAATGGACAAAAAGTTTCACAACTTTTGCTTCAAGTACTTCAAATAAGCTGGTGAATTCACCTCTTCTAACCCTTTGCTTTACCTCCCCAGGTTAAGAAAAACACTCGGCACAGAGGTGACGCTTCCATACCGACATGCCCACAGCCCCTTTATCCCGCCCCCTTTCCTTCTTCAGCAGTTTCCCGCCGCTGTTTGTGACTTCGCTCGTGCTCCTCCACAGCTCGCGCACCTCTCCGCTCTCACCTCTCCGCTTGCGCAGCCTGTTGTGACTGCGAGAGGAATGCTGCTGCTTTTATATAGGCCTCTAAAAATAACTTCCCCCCTCTCTACCGTCTGCCCTCAGACTGACGGGGCCGTGCGGCCAATGGGCTACAAGCGTCCCTGAACGCCCCGCCCCCTCACTCTGTCTCAGCGCCTCCTTAATTGGACGCCAGTGACATCATCACTCCTATTTGCCTTATTAGGCCACGCATGAAAAAGACTGACAGGTGGCTCCTCCTCCCTCATGCTTCCTCGCGCCGGTCGCTTAGATAGGAGAGAGGAGGGAAAAGGGGGGGGGGCACAGTCTGCTGCTGGAGGAGCGAACCTGGCAACCAGGCGGACGGGCAATCTGGCAATGCGGAAATAGATCTGGCACCCCGAGCCCGCACTGAGGAGGAGAGGCGTGACAGAGCGCGAGCAGAGAGGAGAGGAGGACACAGATAACAAACACTATACTTTTAGCGAAGCGGTTTTTTTTTTCATTGAAGTGTCCAGGTGTTTACCTGCACAGATTCGTTTTTTTGTCCCTGTTTTTCTCCTTTTATTTGAGATACAAAAAGAAGAAGAAAAAGTGCGTTTTTGTAATCGTTTGGATTCCGTACATCTTTCCTGACTTTTTTATTTTTATTCTTTTTTTTTTTTACATCAAACATGGATGTGTTGGCGAATTACAGTATTTTCCAGGAACTTCAACTCGTCCACGACACTGGTTATTTCTCCGCGATGCCATCCCTTGAGGAGAACTGGCAGCAGGTCAGTCGGATGATGCATTTAAACTACTCATTTGGTTGAAAGGTGAAAAGGAAAAAAAAAAAAAAGAAGGAGAAGCTGAAAAGTGTATGTTTCTGTTTGGGTTCCATGTTTTGCATAATGAAGGCGCTCCTGTGTTAGTGTAGTTTTTTTTTCTTCCCCTCCTCACATGGAGCGCGGCGAGGTCCGCTGACAGGGGAAAACACATGAGGAGGAGGAGGAGGAGGAGGAGGAGGAGGAAGAGATGGAGGAGGAGGGCGCACACTTCTCACATATAAAGCAACCAACAAATACAATAAAAAGGGCATTTTTTTTAAATATAATACAATTTTTTTGGTCATAAATTTATAGGCACACACACATTTTAAGAGTAAAAGTGCAAAATTCAGCCAAAAATAAAACCCAACATGTAGCAAAGAAATGTTGGTTTCAGAATAATTAAATGTGCCAATTTATCAGTAACACTTTGCAAATGTGTGTTTTTTTTCTCCTCCTCCTCCTTCTGCTGATGATAAAGGTAAGCATTTGCATCCTGGAGCGCAGTGATGTGACTGATGTGATCAATACAGCAGTCTGTCAGTCTGATATATTTGGATTCTCAACACAAACACACACACACACACACACACACACACACACACACACAAGCACATATAGAGTGTGCAGGATGGACACGTGCCTAATAGGAATTGACTCGTTCTTAAATAATATATCCACATCTGCCACAGTTTGTTTGCAGATAATCCTGCTGAATAATGCATGTCACTCACGGTGCAGCATGCAGCTTAGAATGCAGAAAAGCTCACAGACCCCTCCTAACTACTTTCACTGGAGGTGTGATTATACATGATAAAGTGTAAAAATCGTTTTTTTTTCTTTTTTAGAAATCCTTAGCATTATGGATTCAGTGCTTCGTTTTGTGTGTTTTTATGTCTCATTAGTTCACATTTCATATACCTTCCTTTCCTATTTTGTCCCTCCTGTCTGTTATCATATTGTTAATTGATTCAGCGTTCATGAGGAAAACTAATTAGGCTTATTCGGGAGTACTGCCACCGTTTTCACTCCAGGGCAGGATGCGGTAATTTGGAAATCTGTGTTACTCATTTGATTCAATTTATTTATTTAGCACCAGTCCACCACCAATGTCCTCCCTTATCTCAGGTTACATTTAAACGAAACACATTCAGTCTAATTATTGTGTAATTACAGTGCGGTTTTAATCCTAATGCAATTTGTTAGAGTCTGATTGCTAGATCGGTTTTGTAATAAACATCTGATTATTTCTAGTGAATAATTTATCTGCTACATATATGAAAGATCAAAAGTTTATAAGAAGTTTTTGGAAATATAATTAACTCAGTGGAGCAACAGACTGCACATGTGAGGGAAACACCCACACAAAATCTGCAACAAATGCTTGTGTGACTATAGCCTTGCATGATTTTCCCCACAAATGTATCTCAGATGATCTCAGATAACGGAAACATAATTAAAAATGCTTCCTCTATCTTCTGCTTTATTCATTTATTTATACAAAACACCGCCCTGAAATCACAGTGAGACCAAAGAAAACTAAAAATATGCAGCCAAATTCAACTAAATTAGCATCTTAAATTTGATTTCATACTTCCAAATTAGGAAAATTGTCAGTTCTGTAAATGAGGAGTGTTCATATTCAAAAGTTACTGGATGTTAATATGTAATCAAAAGTTACCCTACACCTTTATTAAGTTTTTTAAAAAAGGGTTATTTTTAGTTAGCTAAACTCTGGCAAAGGTTTCCTTCCCATTTTTAAAGTTTTTACAGTCAATGACTTTGATTTGTTCAGTTAATACTAATTCACTATACACTATGGATATACATTAATTTAATGTAACTCACACACTCAAAAAAGGAATAGTTTTGGTGACAACTATCCCCATTAGCGTTTTAGCATCTTTTAGCTTAAATGCTAGCTCTTCCAGGTTATATTTAGGTTTTCAGTACTTATCTGAAAGATTTTGTGATTTTAATATTGTCTGTTAGTACATTTAGTTTCTCCATTATTACAATTAATCTTCTGGTAGGAAAAAAGAATGTAAGACATTTAGAAAAAACATCTTTATATATAAAAAATGGCAAAGATTTTTCTTGTTAAAACCTTTTCTTTCTCTAGTTTGGGTGTTTAAAACTGCAAAAGCTAAATATTTATACCTATTATTTCCCAAAAAAAGCCATATAAATGTTTTATTAGATAGTTTACATAATTTTCATAAAAGCCTTCATCTATTAGCAACATTTGATTTTCCGATATTTCTATGGGACAATGACGCTTGCTAGCTAACAAGACATTTTCCGCACTCTAGGGAGCACCGGGTTATACGGCACACTGTCAATGAATGTCAGAAAGTCTATCATTCAGCTTTTATTACTTGCGTTCACAGTAATTCAAGAACTTGTTTGTAACACGCTACATGTTAGCCATGTTACAAGCGTTAGCCTAGCTAGCGTATTCGGAAGAACTTCCAACCTTGTTTGCAACACGTAAAAACAGACGTATACGGCCAGAACAAAAGAAACTATGACTACGCTAACTCCCAACCATAATAACACGTAAAAAAAAAACACAGTGTGGCGCCGCTACATGTTAGCGGAGTAAGTGTAGTCACAATAACACCCAAACAAAGATTTTGAGTGCTCCTTGCTTCACAAAATCGCTTTCACATTAGTAAGCGAAACTAGAAATGACCCATATATAAAGAGTTGTTTTTACAAAAAATTAAGACTTTTAAATGCACCTTATAGTGCGAAATAAACAGTAAATTAAGTTTAGCAAAACTTGTCTCATTTATTCTGTTTTTTATTAACAGAAATTTAAAAAGCAACTTTCTCCAAGACACCAAACCAGTTTATGAAATGTAATTTGTTAACGTGCAGGTTAATTCTGGAAGTATTTTCTACATTTGAGGTTGTAGGGTTGGTTTTTTTTAAGGTGGAATTTTCTGCTTAACTGTGGTTAAAAACAGAGCGTCAAGTGGACAAGACGGGGCTTTTTAGAAAATCCACATGGCTGCAGCATGGTTTTAGAAAATGGGAAAGGCAAACACACATGGACACGGAGAGACCCGGCACCCACACATTCTTTCCAGTCTTGATCCCTCTATGTCTCTCTTTTTCCTCGTTCAAGTCATCCTCCTCTCTCTGTCTTGCACACACATAAACACACACACACACACACACACACACACACACACATAAACACACATGCTTGGCTGGCATGCACTAATGGAAAGCTATGGTCTGGCAGGACTCATCCCGCCACTTTCGACAGTAATTGGCCGTTCCCTGTCAGACAGACAGACAGAACCACACGCACATACATGCACACATGCTGACACCCACTCAAAAACACACATACGCGCAGGCGGATTTGTGGGTGTCGTATATCTTTGCAGGCTGTCCCTGCTCCTGATCTTGTGTTTTTCCTCACAGTTTTCTTTCATCAGCTGCTTTGCATCACCCCTGAACATTGGGCGAACGCCCTCCTACCTGTCTCTACACTCTGTTGCCTTTGACAGAACAAGCCCACACTGGTTATAATTGCAGCATCCTTCCAGGCGCAGAATGATGTGATGGACTTCAGGGATTTGTGTGTGCGTGTGTGGAGTGGTCAAGGTTCAAACCCAGACTTCCCAATTAGACATAATCCATTTATTCCAAAGCAGAGCCACTCCAAAGCCCTACAAATGAGAGAGAAAATGGAGAGGAGGATGATGAAGGTGGAGGTTTCAGTTTCACGCGGTTGTTGTGGAGCTGCGTTAACACGGCTGAAACACGACGCTGACAAGCTCTGCAGGTATCTGTTTAAAAATCTAACAGTCCTTTAGAGCGGTTCGCTCCAACAATCCCTTCCTCATCTCTGCTCCTCGTTTGCATGCTGCGTGTCTGTAGTTCTTCTCGGCATATTGATTTATTTGCCGGGGAGTCATTACAGCGCCGTGCTACAGCGGACCGCTCTTAGTTGCTGAGATACAGCTCTCTCTTCGACTACCAAGGTTACAACCCTAAATCTGTTCTGGCGCTGGAAGGAGGCCGTTTGGTGCCTGCTGCAGGTGCAACAGCGGCGCACACTTCAGCAAAACAAATGCCCAGGCGAACACGGACTACATCTGTCATTCACGTTTGGCCTATTCGGATGCCAACGTACTGACTGGATTGAGTTCAAAATGGTTTTATGATTCATAAAACCAGTAGAGCGTAGTTTAAAAAAAGACAACCGTGTAGCTCCAGGACAGAATTAGAGCTGAAAGCACCTCAACGCCAAATACTTCTTTCTGGAGAAACATCACTGGTTGGAGTTTTCTCATAAACGCAGCTGCTGAAATGTGAATAGGAGGGAGTCATATGTGTCAAAGAAGACGTGCTCTTTGCGTGTGTGTTGATCAGTTTATTGGTTTTTCGCCGTTTCAGAATCAGCTGGAATTACGTCAATTGTGTAAACCAGGGGTCCCCAAATCCAGGCCTGGAGGGCTGGTGTCCTGCTGGTTTTCCAGCCTGCCTTATTTGCTGCTGATTACCTGGATCAGGTGTGTTTAGCCAATAAAGGAGCTTCAGTGCTTGATTGGTTGGCTGGAAAACATGTAGGACACCCGGCCTCGAGGCCTGGATTTGGGGACCCTTGGTGTAAACGGTTGAAGAGTTAACGGTAGTCGAAAGAATGTCAACTCTGGAGCTAAAGCTCCGTTGTTAAAGGGTTAGCTCCTGTCTTCTAAGTAGTGAGCTGATAAGGATTTTGTCTTTGTCTTCAAAAATACCACCTGTTCTTCACTCAGCTCTGCATTGTCTTGTCCAGCCATGGTGACTCTTGAGCCAAAACTGGAAACAGGCACGTCACAGTGAAGCAAATTGTTTCCTCTTTCTAAAAAAAAGTCTATAAAGCATGCAGAACTACCTTTGCATATACACATATAAAACAAAGGCTGCTTAGTGATGAAGCAGAGTAGATACAAAACACCAGTGCCAGCATTATCATAAAAAGAAGTCACTTATGGGGAGGAGAGAGCTTTGTCTCAGTCTGTTGGTGGTTGGGGGACACCTCTGTGAAAATACCATCAGTAAGTTTTTGATCCAAGTTGTGTTTCTTAAACACAATAAATTACAACCAATTTCACAACAATAACATTTGTTGCAATTTTATCAGAAATGTTCTATGCAGACGATAAACTAGTTAGATGATGGCATAACTTCTAGGTCAACCAATACCTACTTTTCTTACTGAACTGTTGGGTTGGCACCTCCGTGGATCACTTGCAAGCGAACTCTGGTATGGTTTACAAAATCGTAATTACTGACGTTGAACATTGTCTGGTCAGCCGGTGTGATGAAGATGTGACCGACTGAGGAGGACTCATCTGTCGTCTTGGTGTATTTTATATTACGGTCTTCACAATCAGTGCTTGTTTCCGGTTATACCGGCCCCTGGTGGCTGTGGACTTATTGTGAAGGCAAATCGAGTTTTTCTGAAGAACAGTCTGCTGGACTGTCCTGCAGTAACAAGGGTTTAAACATTAAAACCACGCTGCCGCAGGTGCATCTTCTAACTGCTGAAAACACTTGCTGGCCCTGCGACTACTCATGCATAGCGTGTTATTTTCCCAGTTTCCCTCTCTTTGATGACCCGTTGACCTGCTGCAGTGACCACTGTATGAACTGCTTTCTTTTTTTCTTCTTTTCTCTACGTCTCAGCCCTTTACCCCTCTCTGTTTGCTCCATCTCCCTCGCTGTCCGCCGGTGGCTGGAGGCCGGCCTGGGGAAGTTTGACAAGATAATGAATTGCCATGCATGCTGCAGTTTTTCACATTTCACAGCCCAGTAACTCTGCATGTACGCATAGAATGAAGTTTGGAGGGGATGGAGAGGGTGGCGGCAAAAAAAAAAGAAAGAAAGCTGTAAAAAAAATACCAGCAGACGACAAAACACTGCTCCCTTTTTGTTTTTTTTTGTTGTTGCTACTTTTCTTTTGTGTCTCATCATCCAGCTCGTGTTACAGGCGGTGCGTGTGCGCGCACACGGCCTCTCACGCTCGCGGTTATGTAATTGTCTGTGGAGCACAGCTGCTTCCTCGTAGTCGCAGCAGACAGACGAGGGGAAAGAGGGAGGAAAAACGATGCAACCGAGAGAAAAATGGAAGGAACAGTGGAAAAAAACCGAGCTGGTGGGCTGCGGATACACGTGCCACCTGATCAGACTCTTTCACAAATGCTTCTTCTCAAATCCAAACCTGGCTTGAATTGTTAGTTTTAGTCCTTTTATAGAACTTTTCAAACACATTTTACACACACATTTATAACATAAATGTCCCTGACAGGAAGCTGCTTTTCTCATCAGAATAAATGTTTTTGCATGCAAATCCTGCTTCCTGGTGTTTCTCTGCACGCCACTATGACATTTAACATTGAAATAGGGTATTAAGCTTCTATCATTTTGGCCCTTTATGATAAAATCTCACATTGAGTGGGTCCACAGAGATTTTTTCCCCCTCCACCAGCTAAAAAAATGACTTTTTCATTTCATGTTAACTGTAAAATATTTAAATTCTTGGAGCGATCAACAGAAAATCTTTTTTTTTTTTCACCATTCCTTTTGACCCAGAGTCATAAATGTGACAATTTTAGCTTTGTTGTTTGTTTTTAACACTTGGTACACATAATCTATTAAAGTGGGAGACTATCAAAGAGAATACTATCAAGCTTATGTTGATATTTTTAAGGTTAGTTGCTGCACACATAGAAATGATTTGTTCTAAATTGACTGTATGTGAGAACTGGACTAAGTGACCCCTCCCCCCTCGCATTCCAAACAGGAAGTACCCGTTGGCTCCAAGATGCCACAATCCCATAGACTTCTAAAGGAATAAACAGCTATCATTTTATTTGTCAGAATGCAAACCCTTGCTCTGGTACTTTTCTTTACCACGTTCTTGCTAATCCTAATTACTTTCGTGATATTTCTTCTGTTGTGCAAGTTATTCAATTCATAAACTGACCAATCAGATCATGTTGAACGGTTGAATGTTTGACAGATTTTCTCGTCCCCGCTTTCAAGTGGTGTGGCCTTCCAACAATCTCACTCCTGATTGACGAAAGTGGTTGCCGTAGAAACATTGATTCAGATTGACTTGGACCAATCACTGCTTACTGGCGACATCTGGTTCCAACATGGCGGCATCCTTTGCGCCAAAAAATCGTGACTTCATCTGGTTGGAGTAAACCATCTTCTATGGGTGACATCACACTCACTCAGTCCAGGTCTCTTATACAGTCCTTTTTTAGTGAAGATCATTTTTTGTTTTTTAAGACCGTTGTTCTACTTTTAGTCCTTTCATGTTGTTTTTTAGGATTGTTTTAAAGTTCTTTGTTTCTAACATTTTGCTTACAACGCAAACAGCGTTTTATTTTTAAATAAAAAATGACATTGTATTTGTTTTAGAATTATTTTTTGTATTAGAGGGATGAACAACATAGGAAGGGGGCCCCCTGTAAATATTTGCCCTGGACCCTGAGATTCTCAGCTGTGCCCCTGCAGTTATAGATTCCTTTTTTTGAACTTCTTGTCTAGTCTTTTGCACTAAAATGTTAACCTTTTTCTTACCTGCTGTTTGGTTTCCTGCATTTAGATCCTGCTGTATCCATGACAGAATCTATGTCTCGGCTTCTTTTCTTTTTAAAAATCCAGATGGAGTTGGTGTAAGTGTGAAAAATAGAGTTCAAGCAAAAATCGGATCTCTCCACAAATGCTAAATTTGTGCAAGCACACATTTATGGAATAGTTCTTGTGTGCAAAGTCGAGACACTTGTAAAGTTTAAAGACGAAACCTGAGTTAGCTATTGCACTTTTTGGAATTTTTTTCATTTGCAAAACATACAGTATATACACGTCTGGAAGTATCTGCAGTGGTGGTTTTACATAAATTCTTTGCAAATTTTATAGATTATTATTTTCCCCCCTCAAATTTATGAAGCCAAAATGACCTAACCTCCCTATGTTAAACAGATCTACCACCTTACCTCAATGGAATTTGGAAGAATACAAATCCTGGCAAGGCACATTAGAGTCCATCAGCCTTTTGACACAAGCATGCCTTCTCGCTTCATACCGAGTGCAATCTGGCGCCTTTATTCTTCTCAGTTTGAGCAGCTGCAATCAGCCCACATTCATTAATTCTCTTTTATTGTGCGCCCAAAACACATACAGTTGTTTCCTTTTCCTCCTAATTTGAAACCACTCGAGTCAAACGCAAACACACTCGCCCGGGAACCCATAATTCAGTAAGTGAATAAGGCAGCGAGTCTACAGCGGCGGAGATTAGATAAGAAGCGGAGCAGTCAGACCGCTGTGGCATCAAAGCAGAACAAATGAACTGCACTCGTGACGGAGGGAAAGCCATATCCCTGATCTTTCAAGACGAGCGCTTCGCTGTGAAGGAGAGCCAGCAGTCCTGAGCGGCACGGAGCCCGATTACTACAGTTTACAAAAAAAAAAAAGAAAGATTTAGCCCCTCATTTCTTCATGCTCCAAGAACACACAGCTTTTCTATTGTGCTCCGACTTACCCCAGTAAATCTCTTGTGTTGCTGATTTTCCCCCTTTTTTCCACTGGAGGAAATAAAAAGTCTGACAGCTTTTTAGGAAGGCGGCTTTTTTGCTGTTCAACCAGGAAATATGCTGTCAGTTTGAGTGCGCTGGCATTTAGAAAGACTTTTAGCCTAACTTAGTTTGAAGACTCGTCACAGGGGGGACGCCTTGGGAGTAAATCAGCCAAACTGGATGCAAAAAAACAACCAAAAAAAGTGTAGAACTGTCTCTTAATAAACAAAAAGGAAAGGAAAAATGGATCTACAAATTGCTAAATTCTGTCCCCAGCTGCCAGGGCTGTAGTCGAAAAACTCGGGTATTCACGATCTGCTCTAGAAGCAGATTGTGAATACCCGAGTTCTTTTATTTTTGACGTCCGAGATGCTGATTTGCGATCTTTATTAAAAAATAAACTTCAGACATTGTTGTTATTGTTCTAAAATTGAAGAATAATGTTGGATATGAAGTATATAAACAAGATGTGCCCAATAAATCGAAACTTTATCGTCCTTGCAATATCCTGTGTAAACTGAAGCCTTGAATGTTAAAACAATGCTAAAATAATTACGAATCAAATAGAGTCCTTTACACATTGGACCAATCGGATAGAGCCTTTTTATGTAAGATTCCCACCTTCGATGTGCGGGTCATCTGGAGTATAATTTAAACTATCTTGTCGTCTGTTCATATAAACTATTGCAGTGAAATAGAAATGATGTGTTTGCTCGTTTGTGTTTTGCAATTTGTTTAAGTCGTATTATCATTGCATTATCGATTTAGATATCGTTCATCGCAAGTTTTCCTCATATTGTGCAGTTCAAGTGAAAACTGAACAAACCGAATGTGCCCCTATGACAGGAAGTAAATTACTTTTCAAAGTAAAGCTATCAAGTGTGGTGGACAAAATATGAGACTAAAGTTCAGTTTGCTAAAACAAGTCCTTTTAAAATACTTTAAAAAATAAATAATTGACTATTTTAATTTTATATATATATGAAATTTCCATCTCAAAATTCATGTATTAACTTTGCAGTTTATTATTAGAACTTTTTGAATCTTAAATGAAACAATGTCATCAGTCTCTTTAGCTCTTATTTTGCATTTTTTAGAGGTTTTTTGCGTGCATTTCTACTGTTTATACATTATTCATATTCCCATTACTTTTAAAAACAAGAACATGTTTAGTTTTAAAGTATAAATAAAGTGAAACTGTTTTTAACCAATCAGGGTTGATATATTCAATCAGGAAGGATTTTCTTTTGGGTTGGATTTACAAAATTCAGATTTTTTTCAATCCTATTTGACCTCCGTCTTTAAAAAACCTCAACCTTAAAATGCTTTCCTCACATGCTGCAACACCTCATCTTGAACTTTTTATGAGCTTCTCTCAGTCCAGTAACAAGCCATTTTTCAAAATAAAACTCTGTTTCTGAATGACCTGCTTTTTAAATGGCAGGAATCTTCTTGACAGTCTTGTGCAGCGATGTAGGAACCACACTTAGGTGGGGTTTTTTTGGGATCTTTTTGTCTCCACGTCCCGCTCAGCTGATATTTTTAGATCAATCGGCTCAGGGATGAAGTCTGGTGACCTGGCTGCCGTCCAACCTCTCTTCCTTTGTTGTCCTTGAATCTTCCCAGAACATCGTTCGGTGCGGACACAGACGGAAATATAAGTAACATTTGAACCGCAGGCTGCAGTTTTGCCTCCAAACTAAATAAAAATGGAGACAGATAATGACAGTGTTTTGCTTTCCATCCCGGCTTGCTTCCTTTTCTTTATTTCTTCATATTCCTTTTTTTCAATGTGGCAAATCTTCGTTTTGGGTTTACACAACAAAGATAATTAACGGAACAACACTTCAGTCTGGCTGGAGGATAGGAACTCTTATTGTACTAAACTAAATTATATGTCGTCTTCTGTGATTTGGACAATAAAGTTTAAGTCTAATAGCTTATTTAAATAAATGCCCATCAGCCTAAACACTAGATGTCTTTTTATTAAATTTAAGGCTCATCTGAGACAAATCTAAAATCTAAACCAGAGAGACCCTGAGCACAGGAAAGGGCCACGGTGAGATTCCTCAGCACCGAGTCCTAAAGAGGGCTTCCCCGTGTGAGCAGAGACTCCAATCCAATGTCTGGAGTTCAAAAGCATACGGTCGGTCCTGGGAGACAACTACCCCCAGGCGCCCAACTTCACACCTGGGGCAGCTTTCCCATCAGTCCCCCAAAATGGCCAAGAGGGGAAGAGGACAGGCATACCCCAGCATGAAGGAGGGGGTGTGGCGTCAATAAAGGGGTCCATAACGGCTCGCAGGACCAGGCAACAATTGTAATGAAGGCAAATGGCACCAGCTACCAACTGGGATCAGGTGGGGGACAGAGGAGCAGATAAAGACCAGTCAAAGTGTACTTATGATAAATGACAGCATCTGCTGTGAAACTTTAAAACAAAAAAGACTTTTGTCCATTTGGAACAAGCTGCACTCTGCAAAAAGATGAATTCACTGGAACACAGTACACTACTGGATTGCATCACAACTGGATTGAAATTTGTGTTCTTCATGTAAAGTCTTTAATTCAACTAGTTTAAGAAAAAGATCCAATTAGGTCCATTAAAGCCCAATAAAATGAGGTCATATAGCTGTTTAACGCACATGGAAGTATGCTGGCTTTCTCAGAAAAAAACCCTGTATTAGAGCAGCTGATGAATATTAATTGTATTTAAAGCGTTTTTTTTTTTTTTAATCTGAGCAGTAAACATTTCCTGCAGCTGGAAGAAGCCCCGTCTGCCCGTAGCTCTGATTTACAGTCTATGCTGCCAGTGCTGTGGGATGTGGGAGTGGCCTGGAGCAAAACACGCCGCTCGCCCTCTCTCTCTCTCTCTCTCTCTCGTTTTGAAAACTTGATGAAAAGAGCAACAAAGTTTGTCGGGACTACTACAAAATAAAAGATGTGTGGTTTTACGCACAAGAGGGAAAGATGGTTTGAAGAGTGACAAAATAAAAGTTTTCCTTCCAAACTTTAGTCTGTTAAAGGCCAACTCTGATGAAAATTGTGTGGTTTTTTTATGTGTTTTACATGTTCTTATGGTGTTTTGCTCATGATGGAGGGCATATATTAAGAAAATTAGGCTTAAAATTGCATATCTGAGTATTTCTTTATTCAAATCAATAAATCAAAAGCAGGATTGCTGTGTGACAGTCCAATCCGTTTTTATCTAACTGATAGAAGAAAAGTAATCATTCTAAAGGGTTTATTTACTAATGTGCATCCATTCGTACTGCACACATTCATCCATGATAAATCAGTGTTTTTTTACTGCATCTTTAATGGAATCGTTTAGTTGTTGTCATGGCTCTCTGACCCATTGTGAAGCGTTACAATGGGTCACGCTGTGTCTACGCAAACAAGCTCCACTGAAAGCAAGGAATAGATGGCCCATTACCAGAGTCTGCAGCTCCACTGTGTGTTTAGGTGTGACTGTGACGGAGCTGCAGAGTGGATGGAGCATGCCTTTATTCATTTGTGTTTGTGGTCTGTGGGTGTGTGTGTGTGTGTGTGTGTACACATGTGTGCAGAGTGGGACAGTAAGTGGGTCAGATCCCACAGAGGAGGATGACCTTGGACGTTTGTGCTGCTTTTCTCCAGGTCTTTTGTCCGCTTTTAATTCGAGAAGATGCAAAGCAAGAAAAAAGAAAACCAAATCTTTGTCCAAACTCGAACACAAAAGAGCTTTTTTTCTCCAATGAAAAATATCCTCAAAGACAGAATAATGATAGCTCTTTGCACAACAGAAACGTCAGGTTTTTACATTTTAAAGGGAAAGCTCGTCTGGTGTTTTCTGTTTCTGATTTAAGCGATTACAAATGACCCACATAGTGAGAATAATCGCTTTAATTTAATACTTTTTCTGCTAATTAATCATTGCCATGTTGTTTGACTAGAAAGCCTGCCACAACCCAAATCCAGAGAGTGTTGGTTCAGCCTGGAAAGCCGTTTATGATCACCGCTTTCAGCCTTTTTCACCAGCAGAAGTTCTGCATCGACCCGGGCCGCGCTGTCGTACGTGGAGAAATGGTTGTGTTGTCTGGGCCGACAGAGCCACGCTGGCTTCACGGGGATATGTGGGTCGCCTTCTATTTTAATCCACAATGTTGCCAGGAATACCTGAGGGAGTAGACAGAGGCTGGAGTGTGTGTGTGTGGATCAAGTGTTCCAGTTCCGTGTGCGGACGGGTTCAGAGAAACCCACTGATTGAAAACGGTGTGGAAGTGGGAAGCAGCGTTTGTCGGTGTTGAAAAGCGGAGAGCGATGAAAGGTTTGGTTTGTTCTGGTTCCTCCATGTTTGCATACGCTTTGTCTTCATCACAGCTCTGGGTTCTCGTATGTCAGGAAGTTGTACCTGGTAATCGTCGTGTGGTTTTAAGGGCAGAATTTCTAGGTGTCAGTTGGAGGGTTTGACGACCTTTGGTTTCCTCTACCTCTGACTTCCAAACCATAATTCACTCAGAGGGAATGGATGGAAGAATTAGGATCTCCAAATTTGGTTATCGGAAAACAGTGCATTCGGGTTAGAAGGAGCCACGGCCCCCAGGAGGATTTTAAGTATCTGGGTGTTTCATTCAAAAGAAAGGGAAGAAAGGAGGGTTGATTGACTGACGTCTATAACCCGTAAAGAGCAGAGCTTGAGCTTCAGCGTTGACGTTCTTTGAGTTAATGTAACTTTTCCATCGTTTATGCAATTACCATAATTGTTACGTGGGAAAAAACAGCTTTGTGGTGATATGCAACACTTTCCAGTAGTGAAGTGCTTACGAGATCAACTAGTCCTGCACAATAAATCGCAAATTTATCGTTATCGCGATATCAAGCTGTTCAATAAGCATATCGCAAAAGACGGCGTAAATTGCAAAATATGGTTACCTTAAACCGGCTAAAACAATCTTATGGCAGCTTGAAGTTTTTAATGAATCTAATAAATCCCTTTATGGATTTGACCAATTGGATAAACTCCTTCACGTTGCTGACCAATCAGATGAAGCCCTTTAATGTTAGATGTTTGCCTCCTATGTAGACGAGGGTTAACTCCTGTTTACATTAAGCAGTTGCAGTGAAATGGAAATTATGTTTTTGGTTGTTTTGCTATTTGTTTGTGTATTGCAAGTTATATCGTCAACGTAATATTGATCACTATTATTGCATATCGCAAGTTTTCCTCATATCGTGCAGCCCTACGATCAACGCCCCCTGACGAATCATGGTTCCTCGATCGTAACTATGCGACCAATCGGCTGATTCACATTGATCGAATAGTTACGATCAAGGTTGATGAACTATGTCATCTTGAAGAGCGTGTGTTGTCTTGGCGTCCCCAGCGACCTCGGGTGTTAAAGGGTCAAATGCGATTGTTTTGGCGAGGTGACGCAGACCCCTCATACAGCCGAGGAATGTGACAGAACACGGAAGATTACAGAAACTTTGAGGTGTTGCATAACCCTTGTGCTATCTTAGGCACTGTAACATTGGGAGTTGGGTCATCTAGACCCACTAGACAGTGCGCTGAACCTTTTTTCTTCAATGATTTGTGATCTTCACTGGTGTCCATGGATTACATGAAATCCTCTTCACCTTTGTCCACCTTTGTCATGGTAGGGAGAACACGTCAATGTAAGAATCGGGTCATCTGGACCCCATAGGATAGCACAAGGGTTAGAGAAACTCAAAAGCCAAAGGAGGCGTGTGGACCACATCCAAACCAGCAGGAAAGACCTGTTGACCACGGAGTGTCACGGAAAGGCAAACGGACACGGAGTCTCGACTTACGACGGCCACCCCGACAATAGAATTCTGCCAACACCAAAAGGCCGACATCATAAATGGATATTATTATTATTTCATTTATTGAGAAAGGGTCAGGAACTAAACATATTCCTGTCATCATTTGACCTCTGACCTGACAGGGAAAGCAGGAAACTTCAGCTTTGGATTCCTTTTTCCTCTGCAGTTTATTCCCCGAACCTGAGTGCTAGAAATGTGAACAATAGACAACATTTACATGAAACTCCTGAACTGATTCCAAACAATAAATGTGGAAGTTGTGAGATTAGACACAAATAGAACATGTTTCCTTACATTTTTAACTAAAAGTTGGTTAGTTAAATTTAAAAAGATGCATTAAAAAAGGCAAAAGCCCTTGAAAAATAGGATTTATTGACATGGAGGTGACTCTGTGCAGCTATGAAACATAACAGAGGACCTCAGTGAATCGCTTTCTGCGTCCGTTTTGTTCATTGGTGTCAACGCAATATCAGTTTGTTCGCACAGTGTGTATTTGTGTTTTTAAAGAGAAGGATGATGTAAGAATAAAGTGCAGAGAACAAGGAGTCTAAAAACAAACCCACAATACCATCATGGCTTTCTTCATGGCAAAACCACATCCATTCTACCACATCCTAAAGTTTTCTTTCCTAAAAGCCAGCAAAGCTTCGTTTGACAGGAAATCTTTCTCCTTCGGCTTTTCCCATCAGGGGTCGCCACAGCGAAACAACCTCTCCGTCAAGGAGGAGTTGCATGGTTAACTTGGCAATTCTTTACGTCGGATGCCCTTCCTGACGCAACCCTCTCAATTTTTCCGGGCTTGGGACCGGCACAGCAGCAGAGAAGGGAACAGGGAGCAGCCTGGATTTGAACCCTGGTTTCACGGACGGAAGGCGCCGCAAACCAGCACGAGCTAAACCGGCTCCTTTGTTTGACAGTAAATCAATGTTTAAAATCCTGCATTGATGCCAAAACAAAAATGTTTTAATTTGTTTTGCACCATATTGATCCATGAAAATCCATTTTTTTCATCCTTAAATGAGGATAGCATTTAGAAAATTAAAAAAAATTCTGTCCCGTAAATGAAAGTTAGCATTGACCTTTTGGTTTTTGCTCCTTTTCAGTTACAAAATAAAGTTGGTCAACTCAAAAAAATGCTTAGAGCTTAGCGTGGCTGAGAGAGAGTCTTAACATGAACAAAAAATATATTACATATAAATGAAAGTTACAAAAAAAATCAATAATTACAAACTAAATGATTTATAGCTGTTAACAAAAGAACATTTCTTTTTTTTATGTGTTTCCTCTGATTCACATGGTTGTAATGAGAAGAATATCAATATTTTATTTTGGTAAGTGTTTCTGCTGCTATCATAAAGCATAATTTATGTACTTTTGGGGGGGGGGATTTTGATCAGATCCACAAGGATGTCTGATAACACGACGTTTAGCGTTTTTCTAAAACTATTCACTGGGATGGGGGGGCGGGGGGGTCCTGGGCGGCACAAAGGAACTCCAACACTCATGAAATATTGCGGAACGTTGCTTCTGAGATGAAATGCTGGGGTTCAGAGCGTGATAACTCAATTACTAATCCTGGTCATCTAATGGGCCTCTTTGATATATTTGCATTAGTCAATTGGAGACAATGAAGTGAAAGGAGAGGAACATAAAGGAAGGGATCAGCTGCTGTTGAGTCTTAATGGATTGACCCTATCTGTGTGTGTGTGTGTGTGTGTGTGTGTGTGTGTGTGTGTGTGTGTGTGTGTGTGTGTGATGGGGTGGAGGAGGGATACAGCGGAGGGATGAGGTCATCGTGTTGCGTGAGCGTGCATAACTCTTTGTGTGTGCAAGATATAATGCGATGCGAGCGCTTAGAAGTGATGACTTCATTCCTTTTGCATTTATTTATGTTCACCTCCAGCGGCGCGTGAGTCGTAGATCCACCTCTTCAGAGCAGAAGCACCTCGAACAGAGACGTCTTTACTCGTCTGTGGAAGCAGATTTGACATTTTACAGAAGCTGGTTTGGAAATGTCTGAACAAAAAAAGAAAAAATGGACAAACTTATATCAGGTTTTTTGATTTTGGGTAAGAAAATAGAATAATTATAATTAAAAGACCAAATCAAAAGATGATCGGACTGGGACTTTAACATATATCACCTGTTTAACGTTTTACACACAGAAAAATAAAGTAGTTGGAAAAATAAAATAAACCAGAAAACAAGTAAAATAGGAAAATCTAAAATCCTGCTTTAGATCTGACCAAAAACGAAATCTTAGAGAAAATAAAAGAAAGTTCTCCTTAAGAGTTCAAATTTACTTTAGTTCAACTCAGCTCTATAAAAGGTTTGTTAGAAAGAATTGAAGCAATGAACCAAAATAGAATTTTATTATATTTTTAGGTGGCTAGAAATAAACAGCTGTTACTCAGTCAATATATTTGTGAGAATAACAAATAAAAATCATTTTCTTCATGATATTTTTTCTGTAGTCCAGATTATTCAAGTAATAAACTGGCCAATCAGATGCCTCAACAAAAGGATGTGGTCTGAGCTTCATGTTTGAGGCATTTGACTGAAGCGTTTTGATTCTCCTGAGTGATAAAAGTGTGGCCTTCCAACAAGCTTGGTGTGAGTGGTTGCCATAGAAATGCGGATTCAGACCGACTCGGACCAATCACTGCTTACTGACGATCGCTGATTACAACATGGCGATGTCTGTATCGCCAAAAAATGGCGACTGAATTGACTTTGTCTCGGTGGAAGTCATTTGTCTGTCGGTACCGTCAGACTCACTCCATCCAGGTGTCATATATGACAGTACAGTCAATGGTTTGACCTCTGAGGAATGACCTCTGTTGCTGCGCCTTACTCATGGTCGTGAAGAAGAAGCTGCACACGCTTGCTGCTACGGCTGTTTCTGACAATCCCAGCCTCAAACTGTTATTTGTTGTGATGTCACATTGTTGTGATGTCACACTGTTGTGATGTCACATTGTTGTGATGTCACACTGTTGTGATGTCACATTGTTGTGATGTCACACTGTTGTGGTCCTCTCTCATCAGCGCAGTGTGAGCGCAGGCCAAATAAAGGGGGCTTTATACTTTGCCTATAAAACCAATTCCGCGGCCCTGTCTACGTCTTTAGATAGTCTTGTGTTAGGTTTGTCAATCAAAGCTCTTGGTCAGACTAGCCAAACTACATTTTTCGCTGGTTCAGAAACTAAAACATACTTTACAAATTGGTTTCCAAACAAAAACCATCCCTGAATCCTGTTTATTTATTTATTTTTTCCCAATTCATTAACTTTTAATGCATACTTGCTGTCAAGTAACACACTAAAGTTGAACTAATCAATGAGTGGATGTGACTTTAAAGTGACAAATCCGTTTTCTTGTCTTTTTTTTTTGCCCACTTTTAAAAGATGGACAATTATTGCTTTTATTTTGAAAAATCAAACTGTACCTTTGTTCTTTTAAGTACAAAAAGTGAGGACAATTCACAGATACTGTTTAAAATGTATTAGATGCAAAAAATCGTCTGGGTTAATGTATTTTTATAAAAAGTTGAGCCAGATTTAAGACGTTTTAGAGTTTTTTGATTCAAATTAAAGTATTTAAAGAAGATGGTTTTAGTCAGATGTAGCACTGCATCAGGCCTAAAAGATTACCTACTTTAAAAAAAATGTAAAAATAAAAATCCATGTTTCCGTCCCATCATGGTTCCTGTCAGGATGGCAGAGAACGGTGTTTACACTTCTGCCATCTGTCACCGTGGCGAGAGGCGGGGCACAGTCTGGACAGACCGCCAGTCTATCACTGTGCCAACACAAAGACAAATGATACAATTATCCACGTTCGCACAAACTCCTCCGGACAATTTGGCATAATCACTTATCTTAGTGTGCATATTTCTGGAGTGTGGGTGGAAGCCTGTGGAGAAAAACCCACGCAGGCACAGACCAAGGCCGCATCCACAAGTCCACACTGAAGAGCTGCAGGCGGGATTCAAACCTGCAAATGATGCACAACTGAAAACAGCAGGACTATTTGGTATTATTTATTTGGTATTTTACTATTTGAAAGTCCTGACTGTAATCAGAGAGCAGCAGTTTCTTTCTGCCATCAGGCTGCATCAGCAGCAGCAGCAGCAGCAGCATGTGTCGGCCAGGTGATGCTGAGGAATCAAACCGGGTCTGAGTCAGGACGCCAATGAGCTTTGAAAGAAAATTCCCGGATGTTTCAGCAGTCGTGTAGTTCTTTAGCACTCAGGATATTCCCTCACTCCCTCAGGATTCCCCATGAAGTGCGGGACGGTCCAGTGCCCTGGATTGTAACGTAATTCAGACACACGCTCACTTATTTTTATTTTTTTAAACTGCAAATATGACGTCACCTGACTGAAGTACAAACCTAATGAATATAAATGTTTTATGTGTGTTCTGAAGATGACAGCTTGGATAATAAAAAAATCTAAGTTTTTTGACTAACAAATTGGTCAAACGCAATGCATTGTGGTCTATGTTCACCAATCTAGTGAGCATTGACTTCTGGGAAATTTCCAGGTCTCTGGATTTGGAAGTGGTAGATTATTTCGGACACTCCTACTCGGAGACAGAGGCATCGGTGAAAGCAGTGAAGGAATTCAGAGGAGAGAGTTTAGACCCTTTTTCTGGGATTTGTAAACATGATGTGAATTAGGTCAACAACAACAACAACAACAACAACAACAGTGTTGTTGACTCTCTGCCTCTGATACGCATCAGACGAGCCTTCCCACTCCCTACAAACGCTGTTTCTGTGTGTTTGTTTTAAAGTGAAATGCCTGTGAAGAGGCAAAAGCTCTGACAGAACCGAAGGAAAAACGTGGATCTGGTTCCCATCAAGCTCCTGTTGGAAGGAACTCTGTTGTTGTCTGACTTCCTTCAGTCGGCTCTCATGTTGGAAGCAGCTGTGAGCTCCAGCAAACAGAGATAAAAGCTCCTGAAACGCCAAACGTCTCATTTTATGCTGAGAAAACGGACTCGAGCTGGAGGTTTTTTTCAGCACAAGTTTAAAAAATATTTTTATAAAAGCTCGGTTTCCCTTTCATGTAGATGATACATAACTATGGACATCAAGCAATAGAAAGAATGATGTAATAAAAAACCCTGATAGAGAAATTTTTTTGGTTTTCTTGACACTTAAGGCTTTGAGGCACTAAACTACACAAAAACCTAAAAAGAAAACCCTCTGTTTTCATTGAAAGCTGTTTTTCATTTTTATTCTTTTTTGTGTATTTTTTGGGCTTTTTACACTTAATATTATACAAACAAAACCATAAATCACTAATAGTTGCCCTTTTATATGTAGGCTAGGTGCTCACGACTCTTTATAATCCAGGCTACACCTGGACCAATAAAGTGTTTTTTTTTTTTAAACTACTGTATTTCTGCTCTAATCGGTGCAGTAATTAATAAAACAACATCTCCTATATTCAATAATCCTGTTTACTATTATCAAAGTTTAGCACGTGTTAACGTGTGTTTCTATTTACTAACAAGGTTGGGAGTTAGTGCGGTCACATTATCGATCGTTTTAGTGGTATAAGCTAGGGCTGGGCGATATTGGATTTTTCATATTGTGCGATAACGATATTAAAAACGATATCACATAACTATATTTTTCAAAGTAATCTTTATTGCACACAGTTTTAAAAGACCACAAATAAATTCAAATGTTTGAACTTTCAAGTTTAACAGAAAAATAGACAAAAAATTGACACACAATTATGTCAATATAAAAAAAAGTGCAATAAACTAAAAAAAACTCCCAAGAAACTCCTCAGTTTCTTTAAAATGCTCTTCAAGAAATTAAAGAAAGCTTAAAACAAAAATGTTCTTATTTAATTACTTTGTGCAACTTCAAATAGCTTTCAAAGACAAGTCAAAAAAGAACAACAGATCAACTTAAATGGCCTCCTATTCTGTGAGGCAACAAATAGGCACCATGGTCAGTGTGATTTCTGCTAAATGAACAAAAGCCTACAGATTGCGGGCAAGGAAGACTTTTTTGTCGTATGGCGTTACATTGGAAAATGCCAAATGTAAAGACTGCTGCTGCAGCGCAGGTCTTACCGTTGTTTTTGAAGTCTGACATTGAGCATGCTCGAGGGGGGTGGTGCTGCTTTAAGTGAGAAAAAAGGTTGGTGGTATTTCCACATTTATTAGGAACGTATCTTTGGCACAATTTGCAGTAGACGTTACTTTGACTTTTTTCCGACTTTAGATAACCGAAAAACATCCACACGGCGGAACTTTTCGGGCCGGTCCGTTCTACAATGCCTCTTGAACCTTCATCTGCGCCCGCTTGGCTCGAGTTTGTTAACTTGTCTTCAGACGGAACATTCATTTTCTGCAAGTGTTAGGATTTGCAACTTTTTGTTCACTCTAACTAGACGTGGAGCAGTTTATTCAGTGATTGGTCTAGCCCTGTGATACTTAATTCTGATTGGACAAGAGGGCGGGTCTTCCGGGGGTTTCTCCCGTGTTGATTTAAAACGAAAGTTTATCGCAATAGACTCATTTCACTATCGAAAAAAGGTAATATCGCAATAACGATAATTATCGTTTTATCGCCCAGCCCTAGTATAAGCCTGTATTTTATACGTGTTGGAAACAAAGTTGGGAGGTACTGGAATTGTGAATACGCTAACATGGCTAACACGTCTTACGTGGCTAACGTGTAGCGTGTTCCAAACAGGTTCCATAAACGTAGTTCAGAACGTCTGATGCACTTGTCTCGCTTAATGCGCCTCATATATGCCATAAGTTTGAAAACAGACCATTATTTGGTGCAGCCTACAGCGTGGAAAACCCAATAAGACAGAAATTCCTGTGTGTGCGTGGCTGCACAGACTTATGCATATAACAGACCTAAAGGTTTTACAGACGTTTTGTCTCTAGGAGCAGCTTTTAGGAAGGTAAGACTCTCTAATTGTCCTCAAAGACAGATTTTCTACTCCCGTCCTACAGTCATTGTTGTTGCTTTTCTGCGTGGTGATATTTTATCTTGAAAGCTGACCTGTTTCTGTGCAGGTTAGGCTTCCAGCAAACATCTTGGCTAAATGGAGAAGCTCTTTTGTGAGCAATAACTCTCCCTTATCTGGGCTATTTCAACACTTTGAAGCCTCTTTTATCATCTAGAAGAAGTTTTATTTGTCTGCTTGCAGATGCAGGTTTGCCTCTGACACATGCTGGGCCAGCTCGCTCTGGAGCGGCGCCGCCACGGTCTTGTGTGTTCCTGGCGGCTGAGCGCACCCAACCTTTCCTCTCGGCGCCTCCTCTATTGTTCTCTCCGTGTTCCTCCTCCTCCCAGCCCTCGTCACGTCTTTGTCTCAGCCGTTGTTTGCCGTGTCGCCGTCTTTTCTTTGGCTCTCTCATCGCTCCGAGCGACGGAGATTAGCCTGACACGTGGGACACACACACACACACACACACACACACGATCCAGAGTCTTATAACAAGCTGTTAACCCCCATTTATAAGTGTGGCCTGTAAATCAGCTCAGTGAAAGGGAGTGTAATCCCTGCCGGACGATTTAATGGTAATCTCCATATCCTAAATAGATTACACGCGAACACGTTGGAGCGCACACACATGTTGTCTGCAACCTTTCCACCGCACTGGAGTTCAAACAAAGTTTGCAGAAATGAGCAGATGCTCATCTGTCCGTCATTCTACCCGTCGTGTGTTTGGGTCGTCCAGATTTTCTCCATTAAACAGTCGACTCTATTCCAGCACAAACACACAAGACGTTTTTTCTTTTTATAGCTCTTTGGCTTTCATGTCTGTAGAAACTGATGTTACAGGATGACAGGAAGTGCTGAGAGTCTTCAGTCATGTGGAGGTATTTTTAGAAGAAACGGAGCTCAAACATCTAAAACTCACCGACTTCAAAGCAGCGAGTCCACAGGAACACGGAGTGGAAGTGGACTCCAAACTTGCATTCGCTTGGACAGAAACGTGTGGAAAATGGTACAAATAGTCAAAAGTTCACTCTCTTTAGCCTGATGTTAAAACCCTCCAATTTTTTTACTCACCAAAGTAGTCACTTTTGGTGGGAGTTCAAATTTCTAGGCAAGAGCATTGTTCTGCTGCAGAAATGTTCATTGATGTGCTGATTTCTGTTTGCTACCACTATGTTTGGCATCCATGATCTTCATGCAAGGTCGTCCAGAGGATGCTGCACGTGATGTGACGCGTTCCTCTCACTCTCTACATCCTGAATCCTGGACCCATGTAGGCTCTGGAACTAAACTGCTCCATCTTTGGTTTCCTGGTCACACTAAATGCTGTATACTTCATTAAGGCCCAAAGCGATTTACAGTCACAGTCTCTTTTACCCATGGACACACACATTCACACACTGAGAGCCGGCCACACCCCCTGGAGCAATGTGGTTCAGTGTTTTTGCCCAAGGACACTTCCAGCAGAGAGAGCTGGAACTAAACCCGCGACCTTCCAATCAGAGGTCAACCAAAAAGTTTTGAGAAAATGGTTTATTTTTAACCGCTGGTGCTTAACATTTGTACCATTTAAACACAAGTATTAGACATAAACTGCATGATTTCAAAAAGACTGTGTTCTTTAGTGCATATGATACATTATTTTTAGATTTAAGCATTAAGTCAGACATTGATTAGAAAATAAAGAAAATGAATGAGGAGGATGATGCCATCTTCTTGACAGTGGTATTACTCTTTATCATAAATGGATGGATTTGCAGGTGTACATACAGTAAACACACGTGTTCCTTTGGATTCAGTAAATTAAATGGTTTTCTAATAAACACACATAGAGTTCTATTTGTTGCTTGAAAAGGAGTGGAATCCCACCCCTGTTGTGCTTTTTCTTCACATTTACAGTTTTCCCATAGTTCCCATATTTGTGAATCCATCAAAAACAAGAATCAAATGTTTGTATTGAACAAATTTAGCCAATTTATGCAGAAAAAGAGAAAATACATGAACGTGAATGTAAAGAATGATTTAAAAGACGAAACACCGCCAGATTACCTAGAACGCTTTAGTAAACTTTAGACTTAAGATCTTTATAGTCCCTCTCTGAATTGAATTGAGTCTTTTAACCTGTTGTAGAAGTATTCCCAGTGGTCTTTTAACTATGATGATGCAGTTTTTAGCTAAAATCCAAAAACCTGTGTCGTTTTCTTGGACATAGATTCTGCGGAGTTCCTTGGAAATTCGCTTCTGAGTTGTAGGCAGGACTGTTAACATGAAGCAATCTCCTCCCTGTTGCTGAGAGCTCTCTGTTTACACACACTCCTGTTAGCCTACAGCCCCTCACAACCCCAAACCTAACATTACCGCTGCAACCAAAGTGACGAGCAGTACTGGAGCTATCCAGCTGCAGAGTTTTGAGTCGGATGTCGGCTCGGACCAGGAAAACGAAAACGCTCATGAATCTAGTCCAGGGGTCGGCAACCTTTTTTACTCAAAGAGCCATTTGGGACCGCCCCTAATAAAAAAGAAAGCACTCGGAGCCACAACCCGTTTTGACATCATTATATATATTATGCATGTATATATTATTCAAAGGTGCTCATTACGTCCATCGCATCGACCGGTCGACCTTCAATGACATGAGTGTAGATCGCGGGCCAGAAAAGATTAAAAAAAAAAAAGTACTTCTTTAAAATCCAGCCAATCAAAATCCTCACTGAGAAGTAAAGGACTTGATTGACATGTAGATTGGCCAATCGGACATCGTCTGAAGCATACGTCGCTGCAAATGCACATTATGTTCTTTAAAGGATGATACTGCGTGTGGGAGGAGCTACTGGTTCTGGTCTGATGGCTAAATGGAGCGATGTGTTTATCAATGCATGGTAGACACTGAGAATGTGGAGAGATCAGGATTATTATTTTGAAGAGATCTACTTGGTAATCATGTTTCCATGTTTGAGTTCATAAAATCATCCCAGAGAAAGTCTCTGCTTCAACTCCCGCAGGGAAAGCTGTGTCTCAATCTGACGCCCGTGTTTCCATCTCTGACTGAGTTTGAAGCCAAAGCCCCTCCTCCGCCTGTTTACCTGCTTTTTCTCTCTACCTGTTCACCTGTTCACATCCTCTGCAGCTGAGAGTTGTTTCCCCCGCGCTCCTCAGTGTGTCCTACACAGAGAGCGCAAAATACGGGGGTCGGGGCGCTCCAGCGCAGCACAAGGATGAAAGAGCCGGACGCAGGTTATAGCGGGGATAGAGCGGGTTAAGCAAATGAATGAAAGAAGGCGGCCCGCTGAAGAAATATTCAACATTGTCCAGTACGGGAAAAAAAACATAATCAAAACTTGTGTTGGGAGGTTTTCTGCTGGGTCTGGCGGTTTTCAGATGTTTTTCGGCTGGAAAACTGTGACTCTATCTGGCAACACTGGCGCGAACTCTCAGTCTGTCATCAGCGAGTTGCTCTCTGCCACACGGCACGTCACGTTCCCGGCAGAAGATCGGAGTGTTTATTGAAGCCGCCCCGCGTGCCCCTCCCTGCTATCAGCTCTGCAGGTCTCGCCCGAAAAATACGAGCTCATTACGGAAGCTGTTTTTTACGTGGCTCGCGCTTCGTACGGAGCCATCAGCGCCTTTGAAATGCCATGAAAAATGAAAAACTAAAATAAAATGTAATTATTATAAAATACTCATTATTTTCCAAAGTCACAGGGAGCCACAACAGAAGGATGAAAGAGCCACATGTGGCTCCGGAGCCATGGGTTGCCGACCCCTGATCTAGTCGTCTACAAGTGGATGCATCAGAATGGAGCAGAAAAAGGGGGCGTATGGCCGCCCCAGCGCACTTTCTACATCACAAATAGGATTTTTTTACAACATTATTTTTTAATCTGCTCCTGACTCACAATGATTTGAATATAAAAATACCCAGAAATGCAATTTTAGGCTTAACTTTCTTCCATATATGTCCCCCATCATCAGAAAAATGCCCTAAAAACATGTTTAAATCACCAAAGACGCCATGTCCATCATTGGGTCTTTAAATAATTAAATGATAAGTCCACTGTTGGTTCATAACTTTTGGTTCCACACACACAAACACACCTCATGTGCCAAACACACACTGCATATAACAAATTCTGTAGTCTAAACAAATAGACTCCTTAGATTGCAGCGTGTCAGCGATATATTGTCTGAGCATCGGGAGCTAAAGTCAGCATGTGTGTGCTGGTGTGTTGTGTGTCCTCACAGGACGGATTCACAGACACACACCTCCAACAGCGCAACTCTGATATCATGCACTGAACAAACATGATCACGGCGCATCACATCAGTGAACAGCCCGCAGCGCCTGCTTTGTGTGGATAAAATCAGGATTGCCGTTTCTTTAAATGCATGTGACGCTAACAGTGTGCTTATTTAAGAGAGGCAGATGATGAGCTGCCGTTTTTTCAGAGCAATGCTGGATGAGCTGATGAGATCGCTCGCGCTGATGGGCTGCTGTTGCAGTCAAACACAACAGATTGATAACAGCTTTGTCTTCTAATTTATGCGTCTTTTAATAGCCCAGTAAATGTTTGTTACTTAGTGGGTAAAGGATGTCTTTCAGTTGTGTCTTATGTCTTTGGATTTGGATTTGTTTTGTTTTATTGTGGAGCTGATATTGCCACCTTAAAAGAACAACTGCCAAATGGGGCGGCATTTACGGCAGCTGCTTGTCTGGGGGGGTGACATTTCCCTCCAATAAGCACTGACCAGGAATAAAAAAAGAAAAAAAATAAAGGACGAGGATCGCCAACCACTCTGATTATCGTATACTTACCATGTTAAGTAATGAGCAATTTCATCACTTTTTCAGGATATCTTCAGCTTAGGAAACACTGTTTTGTTTTCTAGTCAAAGTGTGAAACATTTATCAACTCCTTTTCCTCCCCAAACTTCTGTTTTACTTGCTGTAAGGTGGATTTTTTTTTTGGTGGATGATTTTTATTTTTTAAACCCTGCGTCCTGATTGGCTGTAGACCATTGTAAATGGAGTATACTTGTATAGCTTGTATATTTTTCTACCTTCCTTCGAGGAAGGTAGAATAGGTCCAACCTTCCACCAGAGACAAGGTGGGGTTCAGTGTCTTGCCCAAGGACACTTCAATGCATGGGCAGGCAAGGCGGGAATCGAACCTGCAATCTTCTGATCGGAGGTCGACCACCCTACCACTGCACCCCAGTCAATCAATCTCACCCGTGCCGTGTCTCATGTGAAGAATACGTTCAATTTGATAAATCTACATAAATCTTGGATCATAATCAAATCTTGGGTTTCATTCTATAAAACTAGATTTATTTTTCTATGAAGGTTTGAACTTTGAGAGTTTAAAAAAGAGATAAACTTGTTAAAATGTTCATTTCTCTGGAAAATACATAGTGGTGAGGAGTTTTACCACCTTAAAACAATGCCGACCTGTTATCCTGGGTTATCTTTAGAACGCAAGTCTCCCAATAAATGAGGGATACCTTTAGTCTGCTTGCATTCACACTGTAGCTGAACCGCACCAGGGTTCATTTGAAAGTAGCAGAGATCCTCGTTTTTTAGCCTAAAAGTGCATTTTCACACTTTTTTTTTTCTGGTCCTATGCTCCCTTCATCAATAAAGTAAATTGGCTCTTAGCTTTTGGACTCAGAATGAAATATTTTGATCCTGAAAAAGGGCTTTTACTATTATTGCATACTTGTCCTTTGGTTTGACGGTAAATATTGCAGTATAAGGCACATTATAAGGCACACGAAATGATTTCAGATATAAGGACACCGAACTATAAGGCACATTAAGCGAGAAAAAGATCGTCAGTCAGACTTAATAGGGTTCACAGTAAGTAAAACTTATTTGTAACATGCTACACATCAGCCGCGTTTGCTACGTTAGTGTATTCACATTTCATTTCCAACCTTGATTGAAACACATACAAAAAAAACGAAAATGCAAAAGCAAACATTACTGTGATGCTAACCTTGTCAGTAACACATAAATAAAAAAAAGACACAGTCCAACACAATACATGTTGGACACGTCAGCGTATTCACAATAACCCCCAACCAAACATAGACAGAGCGCCGTGTACCTCTGAAAATCGCTCCGATGTCAGTTAAAACGACCAGAATGAATCCAAATATGAGGTGCAGTGTCATGTTTTGATAAAATACTAAGACTTTTAAGTGTGCCTTAAACTGCAGAAACTATGATACAGTTGATTGTTTTTATAAAGCAACTAGTTGTAGCAGCACACATGCTGCCACGGTCCGACCTCTCCCCTCTGGAGTCTGCATGTCCTTGGTTATCCAGTCTGACTGAAAGGTGGCATAAATACTTTATGCTCTTAAGCGTGACGCCTTCAAATTCAGCGACTCTTGGAGCAGCAGGGGGCTGCAGTCACAGAATTAGGATTACAGTGTTAGAGTTTTTTCTCCATTTGTATGTTTGGGACAGTGATGTGACCCTGTGACAGGATTTGTAAATGGCGGCAGCTCCTCCTGATGTTTCCCTTTGACACAAACATTGGCCGTGAACTCTGTCACGCCACACGGAGAGCCCTTGAGGATCCGGCGCAGTGGGACAGGAAGGTAAAGGCTTACAGGTGGGCTGTGAAATGGTGACAGTGTGGAACAGGGAGCAAGCAGTACTACCGACATTTAATGCTCAGAATGACAACTTTCACACATGCTTTGGTACATGAAACGTATGTGTGTTTCCCTTTGCACAGGCAGAAGCAGAAATAGTCTCATCTCAGGCTGGCTGGTAGGATTGCCGCCTCATTTCTCAGCATCATAATGATTTGCCTTGTTGAGTTCGTTGAGTTCAGCGCAGCTCCTTTTTTTTTTTTTTTCCACCGGCAGATTGGATTGTTCATCTCGTTCAGATAAAGCTCTGCTCTTCCTTTGGTCACATTTTCAAGCTTTGAAGTAGCATAAACAGCATTTATGATGTGGACATGTTCATACGGCAAAAGAAAAGCAGCAGCTAAATATTTATTTGTACATTTGGGAGTTCATACGATTGTATTTTATGTCAGTTTTACTTTAAAATACTCATCAGGAACCACACCGTAACAGACTGATATCACATTGATATTATTATTGATATTATATTTATTTATGTCTGAATGTAAACGGCTGGCCTGGGACCAGAGAGCCTAATTTTGTTTTATCATGATAAAATGACAATAAAGTGTTCCTGATTCCTGATTCCTGAAAATAGAGAATAAATGAAATCAAATTTGTGGAAAAACAATATAAAATATGTCAAAATGAAATCAAACTAATTATTACCCTTTTATTTTGAAGGCATAAAGATTAATTAAAGGAAAAGAATGTCAACATAAATTTGACTTGCTCTGCCTTATTTGTTATTCGCCATCAAAAGCTGGGAAAATGCATGTTAAACATGTTCAGACCCAATAATTAAGCTTAAAAAATGAAGCTCAGTTTTAAGGATTAATTAATCTACTCATTATAAAATCTAACGCCAAGAGATTTGTGGACATTGTTATTTAAAAACTCTGGAAATATTATTTAACATAAAGCTCCTCTTGAATGACACACGTGAGGGTTCGGAATTAGATTTTTAGGCACAAAATACCAAAAAAAGAACTTTTGTGGCTTAATGGTATTGTATTTATTATTGCAAAATGCCTGTTTAATCCCTACAAAAGCTATAAGAATGATTCCATTTGAGTTTGTAAATACTACATTAGAGATGTAAAAATGAACAATGTGATTCAAATAAAATATTCACAGTTTTTTTTCTGATTGTATTTGTAACAAACTACTTAATGACCTTACATCCCAGCATATAAGCATAAGTGGTATTTTGTCTGAATATTCAAGCTCACATATTCTATTACTTCTAGTAGTGGGCAGTTTCTTATTGACCCCAGTTTCTTCTAAATGATGATGTTGCATCAAATAGACGCCAGTCTCTTTTAAATACCAGCATGTCTGAATACATTATTGAGTAAAAAAAAAACATGACTACTACTAGGAAAGGATAGTGTAGTTTATCGAATCTAATGTTGTGATGTCTCCAATTATGTGTGAGTTTGGAGCTTAGAGATCTTTCTACATTCTGCAGATGAGCACTTTTTGTCAAATATGGTCTGGTAAAAAAAAAAGCCAGTGCTGGTGCCATAATTGACAAGCAATTTCTGTAGACATATACTGTAAGCTACCTGGTTTTTATTGCTTATGGTCATGACCTATTCTGCTTTGATATAACCATACTGCTGTACTGATCATTGAAATTTTCATCAGCTGTTGTTGCCTAAATGTTGTGGCGTAAATACAGTGTCATACTGTATTTTACTGGCTAATGCACACTGTTTACCCATCACCAATCCATTTGCAAGGGCAAATAAAGCCAACAACCACCAGATTCTTTTAAATGCTGGGATCTCAGATATCTTTTTAAATAAAACCGGAGCTAGTAACCCTTGTGCTATCCTAGGCACTTTGACATTGGAATTGGGGTCATCTAAACCCCACAAGACAGTGCGCTGAACGTTTTTTTCTTCAATGATTTGTGATCTTCACTGGTGTCCATGGATTACATGAAATCCTCTTCACCTTTATCCACCTTTGTCATGGTAGGATGGCACAAGGGTTATTCCAAAAACTAGGGTATTGTACTTAATTGTAACCTATCCAACCTCATGTCGTGATGTATATTTTCATGTGTAGGTTTGGAGCTTATAGCTCATTTGTCAGGCTGATGAGCGCTTTGGTGTGAAATCTGGGCAGGTTCCAGCCAGTGCTGGTGCCATCATTGGCATAAACGTTTTATTGATATCTACCATACCAGTTCTTTAATGCCTATGGTCGTAACCCATCCACCTTTAAAAAAACCAACCTGCTTTACTGATATTTTCATTTATTCCTGAAATCTTTATCCTAACAATAACAATAACTTTATTGTTGCCTACATATTTTGGCAACAAACACGGTACCTTATTGCATTTTACTCCCAAATGAACCCCGTTTACCCCTCACCATTATCTCTATGATACGAACAACTGCCACTCTTTGACAAATGGCCGTTTCTATTAAATGCCAGAATATCCAAATAATTTTTTGAATAAACACCTTGGTTACTTTTGCAAGATAGATGATTCTTAATGACTTGACGGGAAAAAACATTCATTAATGAACTTTAATTTAGAAAATATGGATTGAACGGGGCAAAACAAGAACAGTGACACATCCTTAGACCCAAATCTATTTGGGAGTAGTAAATAAATAAATAAAAACTGATTGGAAACTCAAACCTGATGTTATGACACTGGGGTGAAACAGAAAACCTGAAAACAGAGCAGAATTGAACGGGGACATCACTTAACTCAGGAAAGCTAAACCTAATACAGCACCCGCACACAATCAACAACCACAACTCTGACCGAAGGTTGTGACCTGAGGTCGTTTTCAATGTTGGACTACGTTGACAGGATAGGATGATTACAACCTGCAACAAAAGCGCTGACTGTCTGAGGTTCTGACTGCACTCTTTTCAACACTGAAGGACACTTGACATTTAAAAATTGGTTTTGGAAACAGTCACAAAAATGTCTGGCAACACGATAGGAACACACATAATAAAAAAATGTAATGAAGGCCTCTTTCGGCTCATGGCAGAATGTTTAAGGCTGAATCTCTTTCTCCAGGCTGTTTGTGCTCCATGGGACATTTAAAATTCCAACTGCAATGTTATTAATGATGCTAACTTGGGTTAAAAAAAAAAACACAACTTTGAGTCACAGTCTAGCATTTTTCTCTCATACATCACTGGTGTCCCTCTTTCGGGCTGTCCCCTCAGCTTTAATGTCAAATATTTTGGCTCAGCACCAATTGATCTGGACCAAAGCAGAGCCACGGGGCAGATTTCAGGCCTGGTCCCGCTGTGTCTCAACCCTAACAGATGGGGGAGGGGACAAATGAGACAGTGTCAATATTGAAACAGGCTAATGGGCTCCTGAATGTAGAGAGTTCTGCCTAATGTTCCCAACAGAGCTCCTAGCAAAACCATTAAAGCACTTTTATATGAGTAGACAGGCACAATGCAGTAACTCAATTTATGGGGTACTTTCATGGTCAATTAGGATGGGAGAGAGAAGAGATGGCTCTGATAGCTGACATGATGTGTGAGTGCGTGTGTGTAGTGCCAGTGTATTAGTTTTAGACAAAGTTACGCCTGTTTTGTCAATATTGTCCTGAGTGATACTACTTGGATGCGTGTCAGTGCGATCAGCATATAGATAGACTGAGGCCGTGGACAATAAACATGCCGTCAATGTGTAACTGGGTCTTATTACATGCAGCCATGTGAGTAAGAGATTAAAACCTGGGGATCCCCCAGACGTCAGTATTTCGGCATGAACAATAAAGTCTGACATTATGAAAAATGAGTTCCTCCTGGATTCACCATCTCACATCCTTTATTATCTGCTTTCTACGCCGATGACTGCAGTTAGGACCTATCTTCAGAAATTCATGGAGGACTTCACTATAGGGATCTTAGATGTTATAACCCATACCACCTTGACAGGCATAAGTCGGTCGCTTCCACCTTTAATTTGGGCAATTCTGACATAAAATCCACAACTGAGGTGTTTTGTGTTCTAAATCAAAATCTAGAACGACAACAGCTAACCTATTGATCTATTGATCGCATTGCAGTTAAGTCGTGCTTTTTCCTTTTCAGATTGTTGCCTGTTTGGGTCAATTAGTGTAGAACTGTAGCTACACATTGGGCCATCACTTGTTTGATAAATCTTACTGTTCTTTAGGTTAGCATTCGGCTTTTTGCAGAATATTTTAGACTAAACTTCTTGGTATCCCTTAGCAAAAAGTAGAACACTACGTTTATTTTATTAGGTCTACTTGCCTATAAGTAAAGTTTAGAAAGTAAACTATAGGCCATGTACGTGTATAGTAGGAAGTATAACTAACTGAAAACTCTATCAGAGTATTTTAAGTTTACAATATAAAGAAAGTAAACAAAAAAACTTCAAGTACACTGCCTCACTGCTAGTATAGGCGACTTGTATCACTACAAGTACAAGTGAATAAACAACTTTTTACTAGGGGATCTGTTTTTTGAGTTCTTAACTCATTTAGTCTTAGCAGCAATTTGCTCTGCAGTTTATTTCAAAATACAAAAAATGAACATTCCTAAAGGCTAAAATAAAGGAGCTTTGGATTGATATAACACACCAATGTTAGCATTGGCATGTTATTTTTCACATAAGCAAATAAGTTTACTCTGCTAGCTGATTGTGTTATTGTACTTGACTGTATATGAAGAACTGGACAGAGCGTGTGTGACGTCACTAATAGAAAATTCTTTTAGAAAAAACAAATAAGGAAAAAAAGGAAATGCCTTACCTGTAGCTCCAGTAAGATGAAATCAATTCAGTAGCCATTTTTCCACAATACTGGTGTTACCATGTTGGAGCCAGACAACAGTGATTGGTCCGAGTTGGTCTGACAACGTTTCTGTGGCAACCACTGTCGCCAATAACGAGTAAGCTTGTTGGGAGTCCACACCCCTTCCACTAAAAGCGGCTTGGTGGAATCAAGACGCTTCGATCAAATGTTTTAGGTGGGGGCCAGCGAGCACCGCATGCTTTTGATGAGGCATCTGATTGGTCAGTTTATAACTTCAATAAAAATTAGGATTAGAAAGAACATCTTTATAAAAAAAAAAGGTATCAGGGCAAGAATGGTTAATCTGACGAACAGAATGACTGAGTTCATGTTAATGTTAATTTCTCTTTAGAAGTCTATGGAATTTTGGCTTGTGGAGCCAGCAGGTACTTCCTGTTAGGAATGCCAGGGGGGAGGAGTCACTTAGTCCAGTCCTCTATATACAGTCAATAGTCATTCCATGTACAAAGAAGAAAAAGCACAAAACTATTATATAAAACGCTGGTTAAAGGACTCCTCGCGGGACTCCAAAGATTTAAGAATCAAGCTAACTAGCAGGTTGACTCACATGCTAACATGAATGTATTTGGACTGAGAAAGCTGCTAAAGTCATCCAAACTTTTACACATAAAGTTTAAATCTTTATTAACACCAACAAACCTGCTTTTTGACATGAAGCTATAAGTTTCAGTCGTTGAATTCGTAATAAACTTGTTAGAAGTCCACTTAATGTGGAAGACAGCTTAGACTGAGGTGTGCAGAGACCCTTGTGTTAAATACACACTGCCGTCTGTTTCACAATCACAGAAACACAACCTCTGCACTGTCTCTGTTGCAGAGCTGCAGTTTTCCTCGGAGACTTGGTGCTGCAGTCAGCCTTGGATATTTTTAGTTTGCAAATAGCAGCAGGAAGCTGCTGTAGTCCAGGTTTCCCCACTGTCTCTAATTTCACATTCAGAGAAAAAAAAGCTTTAAATGACACGGTCCAGTAGTTTGAGGTAGCAGTTTCGCACAAAGCCCTAATGAGTCAATGAAGCCAACAAGGCGAAGCATAACAGAAAGTCGGGGTAGGGTTATAACTTTCCGCCTCTTCAGCATTTAATGTTTCTGTTTTTACTGCAGGGGTTTCCAAGTAGAATCACATAAAAATGGCTGCTCTGCTGTACTACCCTATAAATTACACTATTATTATTTATATTTTGTGTTGTTTTTTTACTTTCCTTGGATAGAAAATGGAGCAGTGTGCACTTTTAGTTTGAAGGACAGGACAAAAAATGATTCTATCTGCTTTTGTTGTCTGTACCTTTTTGAAATATTCAAAAAGAAACGGTGCCACGTAATCCCTTTTTTTTTGTGCAACTTGGAGGATTATGTTGTTGTTGTTGTTTTAGTTGTGGATGTGTATTTTACCTTTGTCAGTTACTTTATTACCAGAAGTAAACATTTTATCTGATACAATTTTGTCACTTTGACTTAACAGAGTTTCATTGAACATTCTGTTGACTAATTGGATTTTAACTAATTAAGGTGATGTCCTTAATCCCAATTTTTAATTATTAAATCAAATAATTCCACATTCATTCTGATTACACAGCAGACAGTAAGACATACTTGTTGCAGGCTGCAGCTCTAAATGTTTTTACAGTTTAAAACGACATCGTAAAAACGCTGAATTCTCTGCTCTCATACATTTTTTTTAGGTTTATTCTCACCTGCTCAGCCTCAGGCATTGCTTTCCTGTTTCTCTGTCTTTATTATCGAATCTTCTGCCATTTTTTGCCACTTAGCTCCTACAATTTTCAGCAATTTTAAACATTCATTTTGTTAATGTGCTTATTCACTTTATCTATGGCCCTTATTGTTCTTTTTTGCCAATTATTACCCTTTAAGTTTCATTTTCATTCATCAATATAGCATTCAACGCTGCGTTTTCTTCTGGAAATTCAGCTCCTTCTAGTTTGATTAAAGTCTCTCCACTTCTTCTGGCTGCTGCCTTGAATTTTCTTTTAAATCTCAAGCTATGGACACATTGGGCTTGTGAGGCGCGTTTAAGAACATGCTAAACGCGTTTCTTTTTTAGCCCACAGTGTTCGCACTGGACAAGCAGGGAGGGGCTTCCTGTGTTTGTTATCTACTGTTTACTAGCACATGGTCGCCACCAACAGCTGGATGCCTGGCATTCTTCAGGCATCCTAGGGGCACTCGCATGCGGCCAGTCAGGAGTCAGTATTCACACCTTCCTAACGACTCAAGTGCAGCACTCTAGCGTAAGTGCAACTTCCTTTAGCCTTACAAGTACTTCACGATACACTTACCACACGCATGACAACGGTAAGTTTCAACCCAAAGACCAACAGTACCTGTATGATTCAACCCCCTGTATCAGTGCATATGACTAAGGCCTTATGGGGCAACAAGGTGCCAAAAGCACCTTCACCTTGTTGCAGGCCTACAGTCCCCATAAATGAATAGAGAAAGCAGGGCTTTATCAGATATTTAGTGACTAAAATGTACATTTTAGCTGATGATTATATATTAGCATTAATATGCTGCTGGTACCACTATTGTGACATTATTTTCTTTCATCTGTCCTTGCAAATGTGAAAGTTCCCAAACGACTACTACATGAATCCAATTCAAAAAGGGTAGGACACCACGATAATAGAATGCATGTGACTAAGGCTGTAAAGGGGGCAAATCATTGTTGTGCAGGTGGGTGCAGGTGAAAATGTAAGTTTCCTCTTATCTTTCTGCTTAGGTCAATTCCACAGCTGTTATTTTGTTTAGAGGATGTGTGGGCGGGCTTACTCCACGCCAACAGTCCCGCCCACAACTCAAAGCCGGATTTCCAATGAACTCCTGCCGCTCTGCAGAATATATCTCCTAAAAAAACGACACCGGTTTTTTAATTTTGGCTAGAAATGGCAAAATCATAAATAACAGACCACTTGGTGCGTTTTTTGAAAAAATATAAAAAAAATGATCAGAGTGGGACTTGATTTATCTTAAAACAGCCTTTATAGAATAAAAGCCTTACATGTGGCACGTCTAGGCAGCAGGGATACTGTTTATTGTATGTTTATTGTAAAGATTTAAACACGTCAGACTTTATTTTCAGTGGGTTCTTTACTGCTGGTACTAAACTAAAACCATCAACAAGTTAGGCTTTAAATAGAAACTGGGTTCAGTCAGATATTCATTTTTTTTTTACATCTGTCATCCTTTGTCTTGGATCAGGAGCTGCAGCAGCTTTTATTAAAGCGCTCCGCAGAAGTGTCTCTCCGCTGCTCACATTTACTCCCATTGAAGTTTTGGAGTCAATGGCTTTGGGGCCGTCTGGAGCTTAAGGTTTGCTCTCAGACTTTTGGCTGCGGCGTGCTGATGTTAATGGAAGTGAACCGAGGCACTTTACACTGAAAAACCTCTCAGAGCTTCAAGCATCTGAAACCGTTTGGTTGGGAAAAAAAAAAAAAGCTGTATTTACATAATATAAAAAGGGAAGATTTATTCAGCCTTTTATTCTCAAATGAAACATGAGCAGAGGGGGGGGGCACTTCGGCAGATTACTCAAATGAAATGGAGCAAATGCAGCACAATGACGAGCCATGCAGATAGTAATGGAGGGTGCTTTTTTTTAATAAAAATCCTTTTTTTTTTTTACTCACAATGGCTAATTTCAATAACTGATTTGAATGATTAGCCAAGGTTTTACCAAACCCCAGTTATTCTGTGTTAGTACATTATTATAAACCAAGAGTAAATTAAAGAGCGTTTCATTTTTTTTTTATTTGGGGTTTTATTTCAACTTGAAACCAAAATGTATTTTGTTTTTTGAAGAGAAATAAACGTGTTGTTCTCCAAAACAGTCAGTCCTCCCGTGTGCTTGCGTGTGCATGTGCAGGTCACGTGCAGACGAGGGGCTTATTATTTTTCCATCCTGGAAAAATGCCTGACGCTGGAGGACAGGCTGTCTGAAAGAAATAAATGAGCTGCAGACAGACAGACAGACACACAGACAGACAGTCAGACAGACAGATAGACAGACAGACAGACAGACACACAGATAGACAGACAGACAGACAGACACACAGACAGACAGTCAGACAGACAGACAGACAGACAGACAGGCAGGCAGGCAGGCAGGCAGGCAGGCAGGCAGACAGACAGACAGACAGACAGACAGACAGTCAGACAGACAGACAGACAGACAAACAGACAGACAGGCAGGCAGGCAGGCAGGCAGACAGACAGACAGACAGACAGACAGACAGACAGACAGACAGACAGACAGACAGACAGACAGACAAACAGACAGACAGGCAGGCAGGCAGGCAGACAGACAGACAGACAGACAGACAGACAGACAGACAGACAGACAGACAGACAGACAGAAAACACAACAGACAGGAGCAGATGATTCTGCCACAGTTTTCAATGCTTCTATGTTAGCCAATTAATGAAATAACAAGGACACACACATGTCACACAGACTGGGGAAGGCTGTGAAAAGCCATAAGCCTGGTTAAGCAGTATTAAATTATTCCTCCTATTAAAAGCCTGTACCTGCAGAGTGTGCGTGCGCGCATGTGCATGATTAGGCTGGTAATTAATTTTATGCTCTTGTACTTCATTATCGTGGACATTAAAAATGATTTGTGCGCGCTGCGGAGCGTCTTCTGCCCAGCGTCTGAATGGACTGTCAAATCCGTCCGAAACGTATTTATTTGCTCCGCTGAGGGGATGACTTCATTTTTCTCTGTGCCTGGCGTGTCCCGCACGCGGCAGGCTTTTAGGGGGGACCGTTTTTCAGTGTTGGGCCCCCATTCAGCTGACAGGGCTTACCACATCATTTTAAAGACCCCATAAGTCACTCGGCAAGCATCTCTGCAGGATGTTTGTGAATCCCCCTTGGATGGTTTTTGGGCTCTATTTTAATTTGTTTACAATGGATCTTAAATGCAGCACGGATGCAAACAGAAACCTCCCATTTCATTTGTCTTAAAATAATTTAAAATGAAGGAATACGTTTATTCAAAGTGGGATTCAATTCCTCTTTCTTCGCTGCCTCCTCCCCCTTCCTAGCAGAAGGACTGCTGGGTAAATGTTTTTTTGCTGAGCATGCTGGCCTCGTCGGTCTGACTCGTTGACCTCTATACGGCGGCAGCTTTTGCATATTTAAGTCTGCGGCCTGTCAGTGACCCTGGAAGATCTGCCACCGAACCGTGCTGTTTATTGATGAATCCACGCCGCTGTCCGTGGTGCTGAAACCGCAGATGGCTCTGGAGGCGTGACTCCTTTGCCCTTCTTTCAGAATACATGATGGTTTTGTGGTTAAACGCATTTATTTTTTACCTTTACTATAATTGTTGCAGTACCTTTATAACTGTACTGCACTGATTTAAAAAAACACACAAAAAAGACTCACACTTGCATCAAAAAATCATTTTAAAAATCTTATTGCTTTTTGTTTTTTTCTTCAGTATTATTTTCTTCAAAACTATTGGCCTTTTTAAAGGGTGCTAATTCAAATACTTTGAAATGCAGAGCAGTACCAGGGAAAACCTAAGGACTCTGTTTTTCCTTCTGTTTATGCAAATTGAGGTAATTAATTTCGCCATTTAAGATCCTCCATGGTTTGATGTAGGCTGAATAAGACTTAGTTCTTTAACCAGATAATAGATCAAATACAAACCAGAGGAAATTTTCTCTGGAGTTTCACCTTTAAGCAATGACTTGTCGCGCTAAAAGTTTGTTCTTTAACTCGCGTTTAACATTCAACTTTCAGCACACCTTCAATGGACGCAAGTTTTGTAAAGCCCAAAACCGGTCGTAGAATCTTGCTAAGTGAACCATTTTTGAATGCTGAAGCTCAAAAGGCGCATTTACGCACATTTCTATAGACTTTTCAATGGTTTCTAGTGGTTGCTTATATGCGCTTTGCTGGGCGACGGTGGAGGGGGTGAACATCAGAGTCACATGACCTGTTGACCTGAAAACAACGGTCTGAAAACACTTAACTGAACACATTTGTTCATCTTGAGCCCGTCTGCTCCACTCCCGCCCAGGTGTGCGGTAGAGATTTGATGGAGAGTCAACACCTAAGTGCTGGTTGCAGGTTGTAATTCTAAGAAGAGATACATAGATGGTAACTTTCATTTTTGCTGCAGCGATAATGTCAGGTTAGGGGTTGGGAGGGCTGTAAGCTAGCGGGAGAACATGTAAACAGAGAGCTCTCAGCAATGGTGAGGGGGCCAGGTTTGCTTCTCTCCAACAGTCCCGCCCACAACTTAGAGGAGAATTTCTAATGAACTGCTGCTGCTCTGCAGAAACTATGTCCTGGAGAACTACAACACAGGTTTTTGGATCAAAAGATGATTGGAGTGGATCTTTAAACCCACAACCTTTCTGCACCTGCCTCTTGCCTTAAAGTAAAGTCTCAGGTGGACTTAAAAACAATCTGAGCTACATTTTCCAGACTAAACAAGATTTTTTTTAAAAGAAATTAGAACCTAATTAGCTTAAATTACTATTCTAATAGTGAACGAAAGCCGAGCATCACTTTAGGGGGTTCTGCCTCTGACTGTCTTTTGTACTGTGAGGATGCCATCTTATTATTTTCTATAGAATCTTTTCAGTTTTTTAAAATGTAAATACTAATTAGGATTAACAGTTTCATATTTCATCAATCCTGGCATAAATATGCATTTTAATCAAACTTTTTGTCTAAATGAGGGCTAGTTTTCTTTTACAGGAACATCTCTGTGTGATCCTCATGGATGAGGAAATAAACTCCTTTTCTCATTGATCTGAACATGGGGGGGGGGGGGGGGGGGGGGCTCTTGTCTTCTGTGTAGTTTGGGGTTCAAATCAAAGCATTGAGGGAAAATCAGACGGCGGACCAAACAAAACCTCTTTTTGTAATCAAAGATATAAAAAAAGATTGACGCCTTTTGAACGAAATGGAAAGCCTGGAATGGTTACGAATGGAAAACACAAAAAGGAGAGAAAGGTTTTAGTCCATGACCTCAGTGAGACAACAGGAGCACAGGTGATGGGGGGGGGGGGGGTCGTGAAGTGGGGCCGCTGCTTAAATGCATTAAAGCAGAGAACAGAGAAGATGGAAAGAAGGAGGGGGGGCCGGTACACAGCAGGAAAGTCTGAGTGCTCTCCTCCATCAGAGACTGTTGATTAAAATTTCATCGGCGGTGGCGAGAGGTCGGAGGTGATGCTCCGTGCGCGTGCGTGCGTATGTGTTATGGGGGGAGGAGGGGCATGGCAGGAAAATACCCCTGCTTTTGTCTTCATGCTCTGCTCTCTCACCCTTTCACCCTCAGTGGTTGATTACTTTCTTTGTTTCTCCGTGCTTCCCTGCTCTCTGATCACTTCCAGGTTTACAAATTAACCTCGGCTGGTTAAGCTAGTCAGGATTCTAGTTAGCAGCAGTAACTAAACTTTCTATTTGCTAAATTACTGCAGCTTAGTAATAAACTCTCAACTTTTTACAAAACGACATGTTCATAATCTGCTTTGGAAGACTTTAATAAGAAGAAATGTCAGTGCTTTAATATTATCTGAGCTGCAATTGTTTAAAAGGTGAGGTTACCAAAATAAAAGCCTCGAGTGACAATAAAAAACAAAAGTGAGCATATTAAATAATGTTTGCTGATTAAATTAAATATGATCCTTTAATGTTAAATATGTTTATGCAATTTATGTAAAATATTAAAACATTTACTACTTTTTATTGGATAAGACTGCTATTCTTTACCAGGTGAGAGCTATTCATAAACATTTTTATTCTAATTTTACAGAGGTTAAAACACGTTGGCTAATTGCATCCACTTGCAGACAAATAGATCCGTGTTTTCCTCGTCTGAGCTGGAATCTGGTTTGAAGCTCCAATATTGCGCGCCATTTTTGTTGCACCGGTAATGTTAGCTTGGGGCTGTAAGCTAGGACGAGAATGTGTAAACACGGGGTAGAGGGCAGATGGACTTACTTCCGCTCTGCAGAAACTATGTCCTAGAAAACGACAGGTTTTTAGACTTTGCCTAAAAACTGCATAATCTTCATAATGGAAAGACTACTGGCAACGCTTTAATAATAGATCAAAAGATGATCAGAGTGGGTCTTTAAAGTGCAAAGGAAGGGGTTGTTGTCCGTGTGAGTGACAGCACCCATGTCCCGCCTCCTCCCCCCCTCAGGTCTTGTCTCCATTAACCTCCTTTCTTCTTCTCCTGCTTTTCAAATCAGACCCCACAGGATTCTGCGTTTATCCTGCTGCAGTTCAATCAAAGCAGAGGGAGAGGGCACACACACAGACACACACTCAGGTGTGTATCTGTCAGCGCTGTTGCCGTCTCATGACGGTGCTGTTGTCTGTTCTCTGTCATATCTGCCAGATTTAGGCTTCAATCTTTCCACTGTTTGGACTCCGAGGCGTTCAGGTGTCCTTGACTGTGTTAGGATTTCTGTCAAAGCTTTGTGTTGTGTACATAATATATGAACACAAGCACAATCTTGGACTTAGAGCAAGTTGGCTGTTAGTGGTTTCATCTTCATTTTCTTTTTTATTTGCCGATTTTTGGGTTGTGTGTGTGCGTACAGTTGCACAGTCAACACAACGCCGACTGATCCATCAAAAGGAAACCTTTCAGAGGTTTGACAGTAGGCGCAGTGAAAATGATGAATCGATGCTTTCTGTTTCGTTTATCCTCTGAAAAACAGACTTTATGAATAGAAACAAAAAAAAAAGAAATGCAAATTCAGCGTAGTCCCACTTCTGCCTCACTGTAAAACAAAGGATGTGACAATCTGGCTCTTTTTTCTAGATCCAACAATATTATTTTAGGATTTTCATATTTAGATGGAGCGGCCTGCAAATAATTTAAGTGTAAATGAAACAGATTTAGCGTCGTTGGTTTCATTTGTGATGCAAATCTAACAAGATTCCTAAAATTCACATATTAATCAAATCAAAACTTTTGTTTTGATTTCTTTTACAATTTCCTCCAATCTGTGCAGCTTTTTTTCTTCTTTTTTTTTTTTTTACATCATCTGACATTTACAATAAGGAGGAAACACTAACATCCGTGGAAACTCTGCAACAAAAGCAGAAGATGAAGGTTAGGGTCCGGAACAGGGGGAACTCTGGGATCCAAAATGGCAGCTGCTCCTAAACCCAAAGAGCTTCATGCTGTATTATTCATGCTGCTATGCTCCACTACACTGAGAAATGCTTTTGACCCCCTCCCCTCCACTACCACCACCACACGTTATGATCTTGGGTTTATTTTGGGGGGTTTTGGCCAAGGATGTCATTACACGCCGTCTCCTACAATCCGATATATTTGAGAGGATGCCATGCTTCCCTGACCCCAACACCATCCAACACCTTTGAGATTACCTGCAGCCCCGTTCCCACCCCCGGCGGAGAGCGGGGGCCTTTATCTCCCGGCATCAGTGTTGGACCGTGCTGTTGCTCCCGCGGCTGAACAGGATTAAACCTGACGGGCTTTAAAATCTCTGGAGCAGGCTAAAACCTGGAGAGCACAAGATGTTTAAGGCACTTTCAGGTCCTTTAAGGCAGTGTTTTTCAACCAGTGTGCCGCGGCACACTAGTGTGCCGTGGAAAATTCCCCTCATTAACTGATCTAAAAACATTTCCCATCTCCAGGATTTCAGCTCTCTGTTCATCCAAATAGGCCCTGATAAAACACTGAGGAGTTAAGAATATAAAAGATCGTAAAATACTTTTTCTTTGCGTTTATTTTATTTTATTAAAGACATTTTGATAAGAATGACGGTACCGCGATTCAGCTGCACCTTCAGCTCTATTTTGAAAAAGTCCCGTCCCTTTAACTGTCTCCACCAATCATTCTTGGAGGCTTAATCACATGTCATCAGTCTGACCAATCAGAAGTTGTTAAAGTCTTGACTTACTTGTTTCGATTCTGCTAATAAAGTCGCTCTGTTCTAACAAAAATACCAGCTAAAGCTCGTCTTTAGCGGTGTAGCTTCCCACAGAATTCGGTGTCAGACCGTGGAACAAGTGAACAAAACAATGAAGCTCCGAAAAGTGATCTCCGGCCACTATCCACTTTCCACTACATCTCCCATGATGCATTGGGTTGTGAGAGTGACAGCGCACAAGGAGATCTGTTGTTAAACGTTTTGAAACCAACGAACACACATCAAACTGTTTTTAAATCGTCTAACTTAACTTTTATCGCATCTTTTAGAAAAACAGCTGCAGCTTCCAGCTTTTTCTCCAACAATTATCTCAAAAATGCATGTGAGATTGTGGAGAGGCTGTAGATCAATACAGGCTGTGAGTTTCTCCTTTTTTTTTTTTTTTTTTTGGATGCTGGTGTGCCGTGGGATTTATTTTACGGTTAGAGTGTGCCGTGGTTCAGAAAAGGTTGAAAAACACTGCTTTAAGGTATCATCCAATTAAAATGCAGTCATTTTTCTGCAATATCACCCAGTGTATGTTCACATCCATTCATATAATAATAAAACAACCTGAGGAGTTTGATTCTATTAGATCATGTAAGATAAGTGATTAAAACAGGATTTAGATAAATATATTTCATTTTAGGTTAGAATGTTAAGGTTTTGGGATGTGCAAATTCTTTTTAAACCTTGTGCTATCCTAGGCACTTTAAGGTTGGGAGTTGGGTCATCTAGACAGTGCTCTGAACCTTTGTTCTTTAATGATTTGTGATCTTCACTGGTGTCCATGGATTACATGACATCCTCTCCATCTTTATCCACCTTTGTCATGGTAGGAATAACACCTCAATGTAAGGGTGGGGTCATTTTGACCCCACAAGATAGCACAAGGGTTAAAAATGTGAATTTTGGAGCTTTGAAAGTACTTATGACCAATATTCTAACTTAGGGGGCACAATTGGAAAACATATGAATTGAGAAGATATCAATAATCCAACATATTGTAGAAAAAAGATTTGTAATCAATATTTTTGATCAATATTTGATTTGTGGGATTAAAGCATTGCCTGTAAAGAAAACTGGAGTGAGTCAGTGTGAAGTCCCCCATTGAAAATTAATCAATTAAGTCGCCATCTTTTCCTGATTCAGACATCGCCATGCTGGAACAAGATGACTTCAGTAAGCAGCGATTGGTCTAAGTCGTTCTAAACCCTTGTTTCTACGGAAACCACTCGTGCCAGTCAGGAGTGAGCTTGCTGGAAGACCACGCCCCAACCAAAAAGGTGGGCTCAGGGGAACCTGTCAACCAAACGTTTAAAAGGTTCAACATGAGACCAAATACTTTTAGCGAGTCCTCTGATTGGTCAGCTTATAACTTGATTAACTTGCGATATAGAATTTTTTTTTTAGCAAAACTGTGTTAATAAAAGGTGTCAGAGCAAGAAAGATAATCCTGACCCATAGAATGACTGATAATAGCTGTTTAGTTCTCTATAGAAGTCTATGGGATTTTGGTTCCTTGGAACCGGCAGGTACTTCCTGCTTGGACCGCCAGGGGGGAGGGGTCACTTAGTCCAACTCTCATAAACAATCAATGGGTTTAAGTGTTATTATGGGATGTGTTGCTACTCAGTGATGAAGCCCCAGCATCTTCGGCTCCACACATTTCCTCTTCAGCTCCGAGCCTCACATGAACGTGAAGGCAGCTGCTCGCTGCCGACGGCAACCGTCTGATATCGCACACTCTCATCTACAGACATCTCATGTTCACACACATCAGTTAAAAGTCATTACGCTCTTCTCACTCTTACAGGCGTTCGCATCGTCTATGTACACAGCCACATCAACAAATTAGCAGGATAAAGAGGCTCTTTTTGCTTTTTTTTTGCTTTCGAGTGGCTAATTAGCCATCAGAGCCGGCTTTTGTGGAGAGATGGAGGGAGTGAGATCCATCAAGAGGTAAAGCTTCAAAGCACCGTTTATGGAAGCCAAAGCGCTCTAATTAGGGCTGATTTGTCTGGAAAGAAGAAGGAAAATTATCGTTTTGCAGCAAAAAAGATGCACAGAGTGGAGAAGAAAATAAACAAAGTCAAGTCAGAGCAGCCTCAGTCTGCAGAGTGCTGCCTGATTATTCTCAGAAATTACAATCAACATTCCTGTCTGTGAAAACGGTCGGTTGCTATGGAGCAAGACGAAGAATTTCATCATGAAATCACACAGAAATAATAATTTATTCCACAGTAAGTGATGAGGTGGATATTTGGATCATTTATTCTATTATTTGAGATCTGTTAGACAGAAGATAACAGGCAATGTAACGGAAAGTTTTGACCATTTATTTAGTGATAATGTGAAATGCTCTTAATTGAATGTGATCTATATATCATAAATTTGTTTTTAATTCTTGACCCAATCACCTTTTTTCAAATAAATATGGAAATTCCAGCCAATGAAATACTAATGTTCAAAATGATTGTGTGTTGTTTACAATGTTGATGCCAGTCTAAATCATTTCTAAAGGTCCGTCTTTCAATTGATTAGCTTTTGAGATAAAAACAACCATTTTTAAATTTTGCTCTGTGATTATCACTATGTTGGCAGGAAGAGACATCACAGACTTCAATCTTTTGAAAATGAACAAATATCTAGACAAGTAACACTGACGATTTAGTTAACAGTAGTACTGAGGATCACCTGTCGATCGAAAGAACACACCCTGGTGGTAAATTGTAAAATAAAATAAATTTAAATGTTTTCATAGACCGACCATAAAGCACTTTTTTTATTGCTGTAACGTTCAACTTTTTAAAATTGTGGTAAAGAATAAAATTCAAACAGATGTGTCCATGTGACAAGCTAATGATCTGCGCTTTTGTTTTTGAATAGGCTTCAATTCGGAAGCCTGACGGGCTAAAACAGGTCAATATTTTTTAAAAATCTTTGGTTCTTTGTGTTCATATGTTGTTGTTGTCCTGCAGCTGAGAATTCAGATTGCATCTGCAAGAGGAAAATGATCTAGGATAAGTTTTCCGTGTCAACTTGAACTTGTAGACGGAAAGAAACCAACTTTTTGTAACAGATAATTACATTTCCTCAATATGGCAACTCAGCTTCATGCTAAGACTCAGGTTTTCTTGTGATTGTGGCAGTGAAACATTTCTAATTCTTCTCTCCATATTTTGCTTATTAGCTTCATTTTGGGGACATTTTGTGAAACTTTGAAACAATTTTCTTTGATTTTATCATTCTTACATTCCAAATGTTTCTGACAGAAAATTCAGAGGAAAATGTTAAAAGCAATATTTTCCTTGACTGATTCCAGCAATGAGGTTCAGGAATTTGTTAGTTTCTCCCAAAGGTACATTATCAGCACTCCTAGTTCTGACTAAATCCATTTTCTGGATGTTTAGAGATTTTCTGGGGTCAAACAATCATTTATGCAGCCGTGTTGTGTCCTCAGAGGAAGTGTCACTTTACAGAAGCATGTAAATGGCTTAAATCACCATTGTCCTAATGGCAGCGCCGCTAATAGTCCAATAACAGAGTGTATGTAAACACAGACGGAGCATCCCCTGCTGAAGCCACTTCAGCCTGTTTGTTGAGCTCTGTCCTCAATCATCCTTTGTCTGTCAAAAGCTCTTAGCGCTTCCATCCAGGGGCCCTTTGCTTTCCACGTTCATTATTAATGAACGTCGGCGAGCAGAGGACACACACAGAGGCGGGGCCCGCCCGCTCGCACGTCAGCGGCAGCTATTTTAGATAAAATATTAAATCAAACACTCACACTGTGGACGGAAAGACGGAGACACGGCGAGAGGGGAGGGGACAGATTTTCCGCCTTCTCTCTTTTCAGAGAAGGTCAGTTGCATCAAAACGCGCTGAGAATCACGCTCCTGCTGCCTCATTCAACCTCGTTTTGAAGATATATAACAGCTTTTTGATTAGGTTCCTCATTCTACCCCAGTGATGAGTTCATAGCTGCAAAGAAAAACCAGAAATGAATTATTTGTAACTCGAACCGTGGAGGAGAATCGTCCCTTTTCACTTCTGTGGACGCTGCACCACAGGACTGAAGGATGTTCCGATCGGCCGAGTGGCGACTGGCGTCAGACACGTCTCAGCTTGACCGGCTCTGACCCTCACTGGATGGCCGGGCAGTGAGGAAACCAGCTTGGTTTCCAGTCGCTGAACACATCATCTTTGAGATTCCACGTCTTATCACACCCATCATCCGGCAGAGGTTTCATCTCCAGAAGGAATTCCGAGTGTGGAAACTGCTCTCAATTGCCTCACGTTATTTCAATAAAAAGAGATCTTTGGAATTGACCGTGTTTTCTGCACCAGATTATAATGCGCACCGTCGATGACAGGTTGGGTCTACTGTCCAACATTTATCATATATAAGGCACATTAAGTGAGACAAAAGAGTCAGAGATAAGATAACGCTAAAACAAACGTTCCTGTGTGTACGCCAACTCCAAAACATTTTAGTAAAAAGAAAGAAAGACGGCTACACGTTACCCGTATTAGCACAGTCACAACAACAACGGACCTTCTAAAATAAAAAACAGACTATTACCACTAAAACACACTTCGCTGAGACTAGGCTAACTCCTAAACCTTGTTATTAATACGTAAATTATTAACATGTTCGCATATTGACATTAACACCCAACCTGTTTTGGGGCTCGTAAAAAAACAGGCTGACATTTTGACGTGTATCTCTCAAAAACGCTTCCACATCAGTGAGCACAAGCGGATTTGATTCAAATCTGAGGTGCTCCAGATTCTAAGGTACACTGAGGTTTTCTGAAGAAATCTAAGGCTCTGAAGTGCGCCTCATAGAGCCGAAAACGCGGTACGTCCGTAAATGTCTGGCAGTTACAGTCCGGGCCGATGACGTCTTGCATGCGTGGAATAAACTGGGACTATAGATGCACAAACGCTGATGGTGGTTCAGGGTCTGAGCGCGCCAAAGCATCGTTCCTGGTAGAGGGGAGCCGGGGAAACTGTCTGGGGTGTGGAGAGATAAACATCAGTGAATTTTGAGGTGAAAATATGTTTGCTGTTGACGAGGAAGAAGAGGCACATCAATGTTCCTTGATCCTCCTTGTGGCAAAGCTTCCTGATGCTGGAGTCCAGAATCATTGGACCTCAGCTGTGTTATTCTCTGATCAGATCTTTCATACCTGGGGGGTTTGTGCTCTCAGTCCTCCAGGTGTGAATTGCCGTTAAGCTTTCTGTGGAGGAAAGTCAATGTTATGCTGCAGCTGTTGGATGAGGGACACAGTGGTTTTTCCAGTTTAGGATTAAATGCTGGATTACACTCCCCTAAACCCCCCATAATCCCCCGATGTCTCTCGTCCGTAAGACATGTGGGGGGACTGAGTCATGATCAGGCTTCTCTCTGAGTTCCCAGCAGGCCGTGTGGCTCTCTGCACCTAAACCCGCGGTCATTTCTTCAGAACGTCCGATGTAAAATGGTCATTTACATTTTAATCGCAAAAAAAGGGGGAAAATTCACCCACCTAAAAACATCAATAATAACTAAAATCAAAGGATAAAAAAAGTGGTAACCAGTATGCAACACAGGATTGTGGGTAAACATAATTTAAACATGGAGCGTGCAGAGAACCATGCTGACAGAAATGTGGTCAGACTAAAATATATATGAGCTGCTGGTAGCTCACAGACAAACAGCAGCCCATGCTCAGGTTAATTAGCAGGAGAACGAGGCTCCAGAAGAGAGAAAAAGGGAAGATCTGTTCTAAACAAGGTTTAGGTTCTCAACAATATGAACTCTGACCTAAATATTTAACACGTTTCACCCTATAGACCTGAAAAAAACTAAATCTGCTGGATGAATTCAGTGAAAAGCAGCCTCAAAAAGGTTTTTCATATTCGGATTGCTGCAATGAAAACACAATTAAAGAGTTTTTTTTTTTCTGAATTTTGCTGTGGTCATATTCCAAAACTGCCCTATGAATTATATAAGATTTAGGCTTTCATGTGAGATAGTGGTGTAACCTGTTTTATGGAGGAAGGAAAGTTAGAAATGTTTCTGTGTTCTCAGAAAAAAAATCAGAACTGTTCCGGCTTTAGGTCAGCAAAGATCAGGGAAAAATAATGAGCTGGAAGAGCTCTGCAGCTCATCTGAAAGTTTCTGACGGTGTTTTCATTCCTTTTCTGGAAAGAACATTAGAAAAAAAAAACACGTACCACTACCTAAATCATTAAAAAAAACTGTTATTAGTTTGGTTGTAAAAAAAAGAAATAAACCTTGTAGTTTGAAAAATCTGTAATTTTTCATCTTGGATGAATTCTTCTTTACCGTGGGCCTTGTCTGTCTGTGATCTCTTTCTTTGCTTCTTCCTGCCCTGGTACTCTTGAGCCGGGGGTCGTTGTGTTCCTCGATGCTGCAGAAGTTGTAGGATGTGTAGGCGCCAGCGGGGGGGGGGGGGGGGCTGTTTTGGGCTCACTTCTATATTGGTGTAATCAGCACTAAAACTGTTAGAAACACAACATTTGTTTTTGATTTGAGGTCAGAAGTAGACTCACTTCTCTCACTTTTTGTGTATAATCTTAAATAATTACACTTTTCCACCTCTGTGTGTCATCGGTTGCAGCAATGAATAGACTTTCATGTCATTGGCAGCTTTAAATTCTACTGTGTGTGTGTGTGTGTTTGTGTTAGTTTGACCTTTTTTCCATATGGTGTGGGACTGGGGGTGTGTGGATTGGAGGGTGGAGGTAAGCCCTACACATGCTATCAATCTGATCTGTTTGCCAATAGCCACACGCGCACACACACACACACACACACACACCTATATGTATGTGTGTATATCAATGCGCGCTCACACACATATTCCCATACTCTTGTCTTTGGGGGACAGATGGCAATCCATCCACCCTTTTGCCGCTTTCTAACTTTAGACTGAGTCTGAACCCCCACCCTGCTCTTTGAATCCACATAGAGACGCTACCTTAGATCGCCATGGAAACGGTGAAACATTCTGACTGCGCTGCCGGCCCGAACATGTCACCCGTACCTGATCTCCACGGTGTGTGGGAGAAACAGACCAAGGGAAAAGGTCACGCCCGTGACGCCCGAGTGGGTGCGTTCACCGCTGGCCTGGAGTCTGATCCCCGCTCACTCATATTTTCTGCGCAGCCTGGGGCTACCTCCACCCCCCTGCCCTCCTCCCACAGTCCTTAGCATCAGCTCAGCCCCCGCCAGGAAAACACACAGAACCTTCTATTTATGTTCTCTATGCAAGGCTGCAACCGACGAGCCGCTCTCTCAGAAACCACTGACATGCAGTTTATTTAGTGTATCAAAGGCACCTAATACTCGTGGTGCTGCACTGGTGTCTGAGGACGATGAATAATGTATGGAGCACATAGGTTCAGCAGGCACACACAATTCATCTGAGGCCGTAGAAGGAGAACAATGGCTGCACGCAACATTTTTGCACTCTTTCAAAATCTAATCTGGGAAATATTTTTTGCACGTCAGTTGCAGGCGCCAGCGTCCCATAATCCTTTGGAGGAAGAACTTCTAGAAAAACACTCTGACACACAAACGACTCCATTTTAAGGTGAAACCAAATCCGGCTCCAGAGGAGTTCAGCGTTCATTTAAACTCAATAAAAAACTCAATAAAACCATTACTGAGATCAAATTAAATGGGGGTGAATCTGTATGGTAAACAGCAGCATCACTTTTTATGTATATTTTCTAATCAGGGTCTGTTTTGATACCAACTAAAGAAACTACATTTCTTTCCAGATATATATTGCACTGGATCATTTTCGCGGTGCGCCTGCTCTGGTTTATCAACTCCAACGACACGTGGACCCGAACCCTAGAGCTGCTGCTGCCATGCAGCGGCGGACCCTCTGAAACGTCAGAACAGAAAAGGCGGAGCTGAAATGCCCCCCCGCTGCGGCACTTCAAATTCAAATTAATTCGATTTCTAAAGCACCTTTCATGAAAAAGAGCAGCTCAAGGTGCTGTGCATAAAAACAAACAAGAACACTAATTTCCACACAAACAATAAAATAATTGAATAAGCCCCTCTTAATAAAATACATAAAAACAAACATAAATAACCGTCTGCCCTGTCCTCCTTTTGGCCAGGGTGTCGGCATCTAAGCGGCACCAGCACAACTCATCCTCAGCACCTCCCGCCCCACAGCCCCCCAACCCCCAGGTCCACCCACCGTGGGCACACCAGGTCTGGCAGAGGACAAACAGAGCCAAAACTCTGCCCGAACACAATCACCCCAGCCAAGGGTGAGAAGACACGGAAAATGTAGACGTAATAAATAAAGAAGTTAAAATATAAAAACAGCTCAAATGTGAAAATATTCATTAAGATAAGTTAAAAAGTGCATCAAAAAGTGTAAAACATCTAGAATATAAACTAGAATAAGTTAAGACGTAAAAAAGTACAACTTGATTGAAAAGCAGTAAACAAATAAATATGTGATAAAATATCATATCACAAGAGTAAAATTATATTATAATTATTATTCCTATTCAAAGCTAATGAAATAGATTAGTAGTAGTATCACTGCTGTTTGCATGTTCTGTTTTAATGTCCATTTTTAGCTGTTTCAGTTTACAACGATACCAAGTGGGAAACTGAATCAAAACTGTGGCGCCGATTCGTGGATGGGGAGGCCCGCCCCCCGCTCAGTTACTAGACACGGATGAAACTGCTCCAGGAGGATAAAAAGGAGAGAGTATGTAAAAAAAAAAAAAATAGGACATATTCGCAATCTGTAGCAGAACCTGATGAAGTGACTTTGTAGAGTTTTAATAGAAAGACTTGTCTTCATTTTGTCTAAAAACGTCTCCGTTTTGCAATATTTTTGTACAAACGATGTGTTTAGGCATTTTGTATGTCTAAATGAAAGCAGCCTGGATTTTTTTCAGGTGGAGGAATGGAGGTAGTTTTGGTTTCTTTTTGTCCTCATTCAGGCAGGTGGTGAGGTTCACCACTCTTAAGATAAGCAATGAAGTCGACATTTTAATGGAAAAAAATCATGTTTTTCCTTTTTTTTGGGATCACAATTCATCAGTCTTAATGTTTTATTCTAATCTAAACCTCACATTTTGCTTTTTAGTATATCGGACGTTTATTCTTCACAGTTGGTATTGGTTCTTTTCATGGCCTGCTTGTGTATTCGCTTGCTAGGAGCTTACAGTTCTTTCAATGTTAAATTCTTCAGTGTGAAATGTGTTCTCTGATCCATCCTCAGAGGATGCTATGAGCTGCTCAGGAGGCTTCAGCTGGTCCAACCACTGAATTGTGGAGTGTGGAAGCATTTGCTCCAGTTTTTAGAGTCATTCATGCACTGATTTTGGACTCAGACTACCAGTATGGCAAACCTTTAGATCAGGGGTGCTCATTACGTCGATCGGGATCGACCGGTCGATCGTCAATGACATGAGGGTAGATCGCGGGACAGACAAGATAAAATAAATAAATAAATATTTCTTAAAAATCCACCAGCTAATCAAAATCCTCACCTAGAAGTACGGGACTTGTTTGACATGCAGAACGGCCAATCGGACATCCTCTGAAGCATACGTCGCTGCATACGCGTGTTTAAAAACACTGAGCGCATACTCTCTGTCATCGGAGAGTTGCTCTCTGCCCCGCGTCACGTCAAGTTCCCGGCAGAAGACCGCTCCGCACAAGCGGAGTGTTTATTGAAGCCGCCCCGCGTGTCTCCTCTTGCTGTCAGCTCTGCAGTTCTCGCCCGATAAACACGAGCTCATAAGGAAGCTGTTATGTCCGAGGCACGCGCTGCGTATGGAGCCGGCAGCGGCTTTGAAACGCCATGATGCTCCCCCCATTGCACGGTTTACAGCAGAGCATGTATGGCAGGCCATTTTAACATTTAAAAGCTAAGTTTGACTATCCGGAATTAACATAGTCGATATCACCGACGTATTTCTGACTAGTCGTAATTACATTTTGGATAGTTGGAATTGTAATTCAAGATATCTGTAACGTAATTGTGACTAGTCGAAACGACCGATAGAGATATCTATAATTCAGTTTTGACTAGGCAAAACTCAAATAAACATATCTGCAACACACATCCAGTCTAGCTTTTAAATGTTAAAATGGCCTGCCATAGAGCATGACATACGATGGTTGCTGCTTTCTGCCTTTGTAATAAAACGCCTTATCTGTTAATACTAAAGTATCTTTGTGTAATCTCACTGTATAGTTTTTAATCATTAGTACATAAACAATAATGTTACTAATAAACATAACGAACAAACATTTACTAATAGTTCTATATATATACACATACATATATATTTATAGGTAGATCTTCAAGACATTGTCGATTCAAAAGTAGCTCAGACGGCAAAAAAGTGTAAGCACCCCTGCTTTAGATAGACACTCTCCCGCTTGGCCACTGACTTGGTGATGAAGCTTTAAAATGCCTCAAATGTGCAGCCACAGAGCCTGAACGGTAATGAACAGATAGATAAATAAATTCAAGAATGAATGAACGAATGATGAATGAATGAATGATGTTCATGAACAGCCACCTGCACAAACATGAATAAATCATATTTGCTCAACTCTTCTGCAACATACACCGGGTATCTGAAGCGCATTTAAGACCGCGCAAAGCGTGCATTCTTTAATGCAGTTTTAGCATATGGTGTTCACACTGGACTGACGCTACCCCATACTAGTGCTATCTACAGTTGGAAGAGGCTCGTTGCGAAATGTCAGAGTGGTGTAAATCGTACAAGTCTTGCTTCGGGCTTTTTCTTTTACTCCGATACATGAAAGTCTTGGTGTCACATGACAAACCGCTCAGTATTAATTGCTCCTCCATGAGCAATTTTCAAACAGTTGACACTTTTGTGAATTAAAAGGACGCCATCCATACGTCACTATTAAATCAGAGTTCCTGATAGGTCAAAGTTGGGTTAACTTTCAATTCACCGTCAATGGCTTTGAGTTTAAGACGTATAGCCTTAAAATGGATTTAAAAAACATGCGTTTTTTCCAAAATGTACATTTACACGCACTTACATAGACTTTTCATGTTAAGCGGTGGCTTGAACGCCCATTGCCAAGGACAATGTGAACGTGAACGAAACACACAAAGTCAGTTTGACTGTCTATGAGACTTTATACCAACAAAGACTCTTTTTTTATTAATACCAATGGTTCAGTTTACCAAACATCTGCAGAAACCCCATTCCTCGCCGTCCATGGAGGCGTCCACATGGGAAAAAAGCATAACAGCTCCTAACCTGCATCTCACTTCTCCATGATTTCTGTTCTCTTCGCTAATTAAAATATTTTGTGTTTTATTTGTTTGATCATTTTTGAAAGATCTTGTGTAGTAAATCGTTTCCAGTTGACTTTTCCATTTAGATTCTTTTCCCCGTAGACGTGGGTTGTGACACGTTATCATATTTTAAGAATGACTGCCAGCATCTTTAAGGAAAAATCTGTCTTGCTGTTTCATAATGACAAAGTACCGTAGGTAACGGAAAAGCAGCATCCAGCTGGGCTGCAGAGGAAACAACAAAACTAAAGAAAATACAAATGCTAACCTCTTTTTTTGTGCTAAAAAAATGAAAACCAATGTCAATTAATGAAAGGATATGTTACAAAAAGCATTTGCATGGACAGCAGCTTTGCTGGCAGCCTTTAGCTCAGCTTTCTCAAATGGAAAAACAAAAAGGAAAAAAAAGCATAAAACCGCCGAAAGAAATGATTTAAATTCATATGCAAATGTGCTTCCTTAAGAAAAAAGAGCAGACATGGTGGGAAAGGCGAGTTCAGCTTATCATCACTCAACAGACGTCGGGCTTGAACGTGAGGGTTCGTCGCTCCGTGGAGAAACATTCGGTCTGAGGCCACCAGCTCCTGCTGAAGGCTAAGAAAAATCCAGAACATGGGTGCCTGGGCTGAAACTTTCTGCAGTGACATGAGCCAAAACGGCAGTGAGAGAGCCCTCGGCTGCAGAACCGCTCTGGGACACAACAGGAAATAGACTTTTCCAGGAGGATGCAGAACAGGAAGTGCAGCGAAGGAAAGGCTGCTGAATCCATGAGGAAACAAAAACCGTTGGATTCGGTTTTAGACCAAACTGCAGCTATCAAAAATAATTGTTCTCAAAATAAAAGCTACCTGTATGTTATTATTATAATTTGATTTACAATAAAAGTTATAGAAACGGCAATGAACAAAACTTTAATACTATAATTTGTAAGGAAATGAAATGCAATCTCAACATTTTCGTCATTTTAAGGCCTTTTTTCATCTCTATTATATATTTTCTGAACTATAATGCACAATTTAAATCCTTTTTTAGATTATAAATGACGCCTTAAAATCCATAGCACCTTTATATAAAAATGTCTGATTGTAAAAAGTCTGATTGTGCTTCCTGATGTCGAAGCAACATTATTGTGAAGATGCTAACGTGTAGCTGTGGTGGACTGTTACTTATGGAGTAATCTTTATGCCACCATGTTGCACACAAAACTTTCTACGTTGCAAATGAAAATATTAAATATTTGCTTTCAAATTTTCTTTTTTTTTTGCTTCCCCATTTTTTTGTGTTTTCAGATTTTTTACTTTTGTAATTGTTTCATTGTGAATACACTAACACTGCTAACAATTTTAACATGACTAAAGTGTAGCACATTAAAAACAGGTTCTAGAGTTACCGTGAATGCAGTTAATAAGTCTGACTGACTGTAAATTACCTTCCTGCAAGTTCAAAAAAAGACCATTCATTGACGGTACGACCTAAAGTGTCAAAAATATGGTACTTTGTCAATTTAAGGTCATAATCTGAATTTAAAGTAGAAAAGAGCCTGAAAATAGAAGCCCCTGAGCATCTGCATGAAGAACAGGACACAAATCAAAGCTTTGAGTAGAACTGGAAGGCGTTTTGGCGTGGGTCCCTTGAGGTGGCGTGGCAGGTGCCCTTCGCCAAAGGCACTGCAGGCTAGCGGACCAACACCTGTGGAGATGTTGTGTTGCTGCCAACAACTGTATCTGACAAACAACAACAGCAAAAAAAAAAAAAAAACATCAAAGCCCAGATGTCTCTTAGTTTCAGCCCACAACATTTTTTTTTCCTTTTGTCTCTCTTCATTCGTCTCTATCATTTGACTCCTTGTTTGACTCTCTATCTGTCATCTTTTTTCCCCCCTTTCTGTCTATATCTCTCTATAAAACGTCCACGGCTGGTTGATTTGGGCGACCAGAGGGAAGCAGGCAAGGCCTCCACAGTTCAGAGCTCTGGAGAACTTGGCCAGGCAGCGGCAATCAATCACAGACTAAACCCCCACACTCTCACAGGACTGCCGTGTTCCAGGTGACATGGTCAACAGCTTGAGAGAAACATAAAGCCTGCAGCGGGCATCTGAGTTTAAATAGACTGGTGAAAGAGTGAGTATACAGAGGAGCAAAGGGACCAAAGCAAAGAAGATCTGTTGAAAGAACTCTTATTTTGAAAAAAAAAAAAAATGTGTGCTGAGTTTGTGAGAACATTGAAAATAGACGTTGAAATCCTTTGGTTTGATCGGATGGAAGTCCAACAAGTGAGAGGTGGTTCTGACCCTCAGCTTGTCCTTCTCTTGCAGACATGTCTCGAGTTGGAGAGGTACCTACAGACGGAGCCCAAACGACTGTCGGAGCTCTTTGACGAGGAGCTGGACTGCCTCCTGACGCCAGCTTTCATGCAGGGCGGTGACAGCGACGAGGACCTGATGGATCCCCTCCTCCCTAGCCTCCCAGACCAGCCCAGCCCGCCTCCGCTGCTCGTGACGCTCCCCAAGGTCCAGACCAAACTCCTCCAAGTCTCCAGCCCCACGAAGAGCCACGCAGTAGTCGGGGTGGAGGCCGTCACCACCAAGGAGCAGGCCCTCGGAGGCGTAAGCGCCGTGCAGCTCAGCGCCGCCGTCACATCCCTAACGCCGCCGTCGTCGCCGGAGCTCGGGCGCCACCTCGTCAAGCCCGCACAGACGCTCACCGCCAACGCCGACGGGACATTAACGCTCAAGCTGGTGGCCAAGAAGGTGGGATTAGGAGCGGCCAAGTTGGTGGCAGCAGGGGCGCTGCCCTCCCCACCGAGCCAAGGGGGAGCCCTCAGCGACAGCGAGCAGGGGGGCAGCCTGGGAGGAGATGTACCCGAGAACAAGAAGAGAGTCCACCGGTGCCAGTTCAACGGCTGCAGGAAAGTTTACACCAAGAGCTCCCACCTGAAGGCGCATCAGAGGACTCACACAGGTAAACACTGGAATTCCCCCTAAGGGTGGCCATTACAGCCTCTGGTGCCTCGTCTTTTTACAGCTTACAATGAAAGATTTGTTGTTGCTTTTTGTGTTCCTTCAGCTCTTGGTGTGTGTGACATGAATTCTGAACTTCATTAAGCCTTAAACGTCTCGCCAGTGGCACCTAAATGACACAAGCTACCGTAACTTTAAACATGTTTGTGACCAATGTGAAACAGATTTTCAAAGCTGCTTCTGAATCTTTTGGAATCACGGTGTTTGCACAAACCGATGGTCCCCAGCCCCCGGGCTGCAGACAGGTACTGGTCGGGGGGACAGCTGATACAGGATTGTGGAGAACACAAACCACATTTTTTCATTTATCTATTCATTCATTTATAATCTGATTGTGAAGGACGCTTTATTTTGGAAAACTACTGGATTCTTCACCAAATCCGACTCATTCTCTGTGAATGTCAAGTCACTCGATGTCTTAAATCCACCTGCTACTTTCTTAAAGCGGCTTCTCCGACCCCTAAATTGAAACTCCCATGCGAGGAAAGTTTACAAAATCAAAGGTATTTGGAGAGTTTATTTCGCAGAAGAGTCAGTGAGGAAACAGAAAAAGAGCCTTTGACTTCAAAATAAAAGAAAGCTGCAGACAAAACCAGGAGTCTTTACTCCAAGAAAAGATTTATTGCTACAGTTGTTTCCACACACCATAATAATAATGCATAATATCCAGTCGTTCTAATGTCACATGGACGTTGCTAATAAAGTTGCTTAAACTGTGGATTCACTTTACCCTCAAAAGTTACAACTGGAAGTCGTGAACATATCGCCTGACATTAAATCGGTCCATGGACTCAAAAGAGTTGGGCATCCCCGGGTTTAAACGTTTGCAGAGGGACAGTAGTCGAACGAGTTCTGGTGTTAGACTGAACTCAATCCAAACCTCACTACAAAGATTTAAGGTCGTAGTTTTCAACTAGGAAGATGGGTAAATGAAACATTTTTTATCTGCTAAGGGTGAAAACAATGTGATTTTAAGAGGTTTCTTTATTTTTCATTTCAAGATTTGTACGAAAGTAGACACAGAATTACACTTATATGGAATCAAAGTACTAGTCTGGATGATATAATAGAGCCTGAGAACAAATGCCTAAAGGAAGAAGTCTAAAGATCATCACTTGAGTTGCTGTACATGCTGTGAAAATCTATACGAAGCGTTTGAACAGATTAGGACTCTGCTCTCTGAGACGATCCTGCAGAATTACCTAACACCAACTCAGAACCTGCCCTGGTAATTACCGGATGATTGATGGATGGGTAGTAAATGGCTTTGCCGCTTGTCCGGCTGTGCCTGACTCGCCGCTTTGGCTGCTGTCTGCTGCTGTCCTCTGAGTGAACCGCGGAGCTCCCGGCCTGCCTGCCTGCCTGCTGCCCTCGCGCTCTCCCATGACAGAAACTGACACAGCGGCTGACTTCGTCTCAGCAGCAGCACTGCGTTTCCTCATGCAGAGCTACGTCCAAACGTTTACCGGAAAATTCCCTGCTTTTCCAACTGTGTTCTTGGAGAGGATTGTAAAACCCCACAACCTGAGTCCAAAATTTATTTAGCTCAGGAAACCTGCGCATACTCGAGCCACCATCATCATTTGGCCTCACTTTCAATTCGCTTTTAATTCGTCTCCTCCAGTTGTAATCTTCCAGTCGTGCCAGGTTCACGCTGCCGGAAGACATCCACTGTTTGCATCTTCAACCTTGGCATCCTTAATCCAGCGTGTTACAGGCTTATGATGTCCCTGCAGCCGTGGCAGAGCTTCAACTGCGGCGTCTTCCACTCCGGGGCTGCACGGGGTGTAGCTGCAAGTTTCTATTTCTGTTGCTGTATTGTGGCTAATCCAGAACGGCCCAGCGCACAGTCTGGAAGCGTGACCGCCGGCTACCGCATTCGTAATCTTTTGACGATTCCGGAGTCGAGTCATGCTAACCAACAACCCGCTCCGAAAGCCAGGATCATTCACCGAGAAGAAGAAAAACAGACGCCCCGAAGACACTCCTCACTTTGTGTGCGAGTGTGTGGCATACATGTGTGTGTGTGTGGGTGTCGTGATGTATTCCCTCCCGATGTGTTCATTACAAGCACAGCGCTGTGGTTTAATTAGCTTAATCCTCTTTTTGGGTTATTATGACCATAAATCATTGAACATACATGTAGGCAGGGATTAACGTTGCAGAGACTACAGGGAGGAGCAGCAAAAGGAACGCTTTGGCGGCGGCGGCGCTCCTCGAGCCGCCACATGCAGCGGAGGCCATTAGCAGCATTATTATATTGATGTGTGTGAGCGTCTATACACGACATGCGCTGCAATCCTGCCTGATGCTGGTAATTCAGTTGCAGTGTTCACGTCCAAAGACGCTGCGATTAATGTCCTCCTACCTGAAGATGTTCCATGAGGTTGGAGCATTGAGGGAACATTGTTGGCTCAAGTGATGCATTTAGTTTACACTGTGGTTCTAGAGCTGTTGTAACCCTTGTGCTATCCTAGGCACTTTGGGAGTGGGGTCATCTAGACCCACTAGACAGTTCGCTGAACCTTTTTTCTTCAATGATTTGTGATCTTCACTGGTGTCCATGGATTACATGAAATCTTTCCACCTTTGTTATGGTACGCAAGCACAAGGGTTAAAGACCTACTCTGATAGAAAATCATGTTTTTGGTGTGTTTACTATGTTCTTGTGGCATTTTTCTGATTATAAAATACACATATTAAGAAAATTAAGCTTAACATTGCTTTAAAAGCATCCACTTGCAGACAAATAGATCCATGAATGCCTTTGTTTTCCTTGTCCAAGCTGGCATGTGGGTCAAAACTGTCTATCATTCGTTCATTCATTCATTCATTCATTCATTCATTCATTCATTCATTCATTCATTCATTCATTCATTCATTCATTAATCCAACTATGGAACTCTCCATCCATCCACCCATTTATTAACCCATTCATCTGTTTATTCATCTCACTATCCATCTGTCTATCCATCCATCCATTAAGCCGTTTATTTATCCATCCAACTGTCTTCTAGTCTGGTTTAGTCCAGTGGAGTGTCATAGAGGTTGCTGGAGCCTATCCCAGGGAGGATTCAAAGTCATATCTGATTGTTGAAGGAAGCTGGAGAAATAATGGAAACACAGAAAGGTTCCAGCTGGGATTTGGACCAGGACTGTCGAGCTGCGAGGCAAGACTGTTTACCAAACCTAGAGTTTTATTTAAATGCAATCTAGTCTCATTTTTTTAGACAGTAAAATCTACCTTTTTGTTAATTTTTAATGTAATAAGTGATTATTTTATGAAGACAATATTACTTTTGTTGTCTTTATTTAACCAGTTATGTAAAATGTTTTTTGTCCCATACATACAGCGGGAAAAATAAGTATTGAACACGTCAACATTTCTCTCAACAAAACATATTTCTAATTGAGCTATTGACACGAAATTTTCACCAGATGTCGGCATCAACCCAAGTAATGCACACATAGAAAGAAATCCAAACATTTATGTCCATAAATGAAGTAATATGTAATAAAGTGAAATCGCACAGGGAATAAGTATTGAACACTTGAAGAAAAGGAGGGGTAAAAAGGTCTGGCAAGCCAAGAAAGCAGCTGGAGTTTGTCAGTATTCAGAAGGTTAACCTGCCCCCTATTAGTGCAAAGTAATATCAGCTGGTATAGTCCTGATTGATGCCTTTTTAAAAAGGTTTCTCACCAGCAAGGTGTTAGACAAGAAGCATTGCATGATGCTTAAAAGCAAAGAGCTGTCCAAAGACCTACGCAACCTTATTGTTGCAAAACACACTGAAGGCATTGGTTACAGGCGCATTTCTAAACTTCTGAAAGTTCCAGTGAGTACCATTGGGGCCATCATCCGGAAGTGGAAAGAACACGGCATTACCATAAACCTGCCACGGCCAGGTGCTCCTCGCAAGATTTAAGACAGAGGAGTCAGAACAATCATCAGAAGGGTTCTCCAACAGCCCAGGACCACTCGTGGAGAGCTTCAGAAAGACCTGGAATCAGCAGGTACCGTTGTTTCAAAGAAAACAATAAGTAATGCACTCAACCGCCATGGCCTCTATGCACGCACACCACGCAAGACTCCATTTTTGAAGAAGAAGCATGTTGAAGCTCGTTTGGAGTTTGCGACACAACATTTGGATAAACCCATGACATTCTGGGAGAAGATACTAAGATACTCTGGTCAGATGAGACCAAAATTGAACTCTTTGGATGTCATAAGACATAACATGTTTGGAGTAAAAATGGCACCGCACATCAGCCCCAAAACACCATACCAACAGTCAAGTTTGGAGGTGGGAGCATCATGGCGTGGGGCTGTTTTTCAGCATGACTTCATATCATTGAAGGAATAATGACTGGAGAAAAGTATGGAGACATTCTTGATCAGAATCTGCTGTCATCTGCCAGGCTGCTGAAGATGAAAAGAGGGTGGATCTTTCAGCAAGACAACGATCCCAAGCACATAGCCAAGGTAACACTCAACTGGTTGAAGAAAAAGAAAATAAAGCTGCTAGAATGGCCCAGTCAATCACCAGACTTGAATCCAATTGAAAATCTTTGGAAAGAACTGAAGATCCGCGTTCACAGAAGAGACCCCCGGAACCTTGAAGATTTGAAGGCAGTTTGTGTGGATGAATGGGCCAAAATACGACCTGAGCAATGTATTCGACTAGTTTCTCCATACAGGAGGAGGCTGTAATCACCAACAAAGTCTTTTGCACTAAGTATTAAATAAATTTCAGTAAGCGTGTTCAATACTTATTCCCTGTGCCATTTCACTTTATTACATATAACTTCATTTATGGACATAAATGTTTGGATTTTTTTCTATGTGTGCATTACTTGGGTTGATGTCGACATCTGGTGAAAATTTCATGTCAATAGCTCGATTAGAAATATGTTTTTTGTGAGAAATTTTGACATATTCAATACTTATTTTCCCCGCTGTAATTCATGGAAAATTGACTATCCATGCCAAATACATAAATATTCATTTAAATGATTAAAATGGAAACTGAATTTGTGACATAAATTGAAATCAATTCATTAATTTAATATTTACACTCAGCTCTATTGCTGACGTTTAAAAATATTATCCAAAAGACATCTAATCCCCAAAAGAGTCTTTTTTTTTGTTTTCTTCTGCTGCAATTAGAATAGTTTCTAACCACAGGCAACTTAAAAACTGTTGGTGTTCCGAGTTGCTCTGAGCTGCTAGTGTTGTCACAGTCAATCTTCCTCACTGACAGTGAAAAGGCCTTGGCGAACACATGAGCGAGTCTTTGACTATTTATAAGCTCATATTTATAAGCTGCTTGTTTTTTTTTTTTGTTTTTTTTTGCAGCGTACGTCAAAGTTGACTCGCAGGTTAGCATCAACACAGGAAAAGCCCCTGTGATCGTGTTTTATTTTTTAACAAGAGATAAAGTGGAGTTTTATACTTCAGTTAATGAGCAGGAAGTCAGAAGAGCTGTTGTGGTGAGATGTTTGGATATGTGAATTTGAATCTGAGCAAGTCAAATCCCCAACATGGTTTTGTTTAATTAAAAAAAAAGAAGAAGAAAAAGCGGAATTTCAATTCCACCTTTAGTTTTCTGGACTGACTTCCTGTTCTCAGTGTGCAGTGGACTTCCTCAGACGTCAACCATTGCTGCACTTCTCCTCACAGCAGATACCACCACAACCTCATGTGGTTCAAGGAAAACACCTTGCTGACCCCCCCCCCCACACACACACCTGAAACTGAATGTTGCACTGAGCCCCGTCTCTCTCTCTCTCTCTCTCTCTCTCCTCCACTTGCTCATTTAGTTTGGGTTGCCAAGCAACTGCATCACACTCCTCAATAATTGGTAGGTGGCTGGTGGATTGTCCATGCTTGTTAATCTTTCTCACTGTCTCTCCTCACCACCACCACCACCAACCCCTCTCTGTCTCTCTCTCTCTCCCTCAGTTGCTAGGTGACTTTATCATGCATCCTTGAGTCGCCGTGTTATAATTGGCTGGCGTCACGGTTGCTGTGGCGTCACGCCCGAGTTGGCCTTGCTTGATTCCTCCAACTGTGTGTGTGTGTGTGTGTGTGTGCATGTCTTATGGAGAGTGTGCACACGCATTTGAGTGGCTCTCTACTGAAGAAAGATAGAGTGTTCTGGCCAATTACAGAAAATGGGTGTGAAACAGCCACCTGTCTGGCACCTGCAGCCCCCCCACCTACTCATATCGCACATACTCACATTCAGGTTGAGGATGTCAGTTTTCCTCCAAGAGGATAAGCTGCCAAGTAGTTTGCCATTATATGTTGAAGATGCGGTACTTTAATCTTTTCCGAGTGAGGGAGGGGGGACTTTGTGAGTAGGAGGACTCACATGTGCAGATGCTGTCAGGAAAAAGAAGTGACTTGTGGGGGCTCTTCACAGCCTGGAGTAATCTGGGGAATCACAGACATTTGCATTTTTTTGGCAGCTGCACCTGAGCAGCAGAGGATCATGAACTCCCGGAAATCAAACCTCCTTTTTTGTATTATAGGGCGGGGGAATAAAGCCAGTTTGAGTCTGTACAAAAACATTAGAGTGTCAAATTCTGGAGCTGTCTGCCGTTGTCTTAAGTGCCGCGCTCGTTCTCATCACACTTGAAAAACAGTTTAATACCGGATTTATTTGAAGGGAACACTCACTGGGCTGGAATTGCCATGAGCTTTTAAAGCAAGTCTACGCTTGGTTCATGCTAAATCAGCACCAGTGTGCTCGTTCTTAACAGCATGTCTGTCGCGGCTTTGCCAACTGAGCAATTTAATCATTACATTTGATGAGTTGTCAAACCCATCTGGAAACTTTTGAACAAATAACCTGCTTTACAACAAAACGTAGGTATTGTTCGAGTATCGTCTAGACCAATGTTCAGCATGTATTGATTGTAATTACTTTGACAAGTAAGGGGTTGCAGTCAGTGACTCAGCCCCTCCCACATCCAGCAAACTCACAGTACAGACAAGTAAAGTAGAAGTGGCTTCAACTATGTATTTTTTAAATTTAAACACACAACTCTCTGTTGGCTGTTCAGGGATTTCATTTCTTTATTTTGAATTTATGAAGTTAAGGCTTAGCATGAACTACGTATTTAATGTCATATAAAGCTTATGTAAATCATCAGGTCATTGAAAGCTCATTCTGTTTAAGCTAACGCTTTGCTAATAATCTACACAGCTCTCTCTGGGTTCTTAAATTCGTGTGTAACAACCTTTACATCTTCAAATGCATTTTTTTTAACTAAATCCTAATACTTCACTGTCACCATTTTGTTATTCTTTTTTCAAGTTTCTTTCAGTCTGTTTACCTTATTTTCTGTACTATGAGGAACACATAATAGCCTTTTATTTTTATTTCTTTCAAAAAGCGACAGTGCAAATGGTAAGCGGGAGCACCTTAAATGTGGATTAATTCTGGTTGTACTCACTGATGTCGAAGCAATTTGAGAAGTACACAGCGCTCTGTCAAAATGTCATTCTGTTTTTTTTTTCGAGTTACAAACAATATTGGGAATTGGCTAACATGTTTAACCCTTGTGCTAATCTAGGCACTTTAACGTTGGGAGTTGGGTCTTCTAGACCCACTAGACAGTCTCTGAACCTTTTTTCTTCAATGATTTGTGATTTTCACTGGTGTCCATGGATTACATGAAATCTTTCCACCTGTGTTATTGTAGGGAGAACACGTCAAAGTAAGGGTGGGGTCACTTTTTTTTCTTTTTACGTGTTACTATGAAGGCTGGGAGTTAACATAGTCACAGTAATGTTGTACAGTTATGTTTGTACGAGTTGCAAACAAGGTTAGGAGTTACAGGCCTTTGGAATATAATAGCTTTTTTCTGTGTTACATACAGGATCTAGACTTATTGTGAGTGCATTTTAAAAAGTCTGACTGACGGACTTATCTCTGACTCTTTTGTCTTTCTTAATGCGCCTTATGGTTTGGTGCGCCTTATTTATATAAGTTCCAAAATAGACCTTTCATTGACGGTGCCTCTTACGTCAAGTCTGGTCCGCCCTATAGCGCAAGAAATACGGTGCATTCACACTGTAGTGAAGTGCACCAGGGTTCACTTGCATGTGAACTGTGAATTTGTGCAATTCAAAACACTACCAACCCTAACAGCGAAAAGGCAGCTCCCCTTTTCATTTACATAAAGTGTTATGGATGCCAGATGTGAAAAGTGCTAGTACCCATTCAAAGCAATGTTTTTAATCTTTTAGCACATTCAAATGTTGTTATTATTTAATACCTTTTAGCATCGGTGTTGTGTTTTGCTGTCAAAAATGTGTCATGTACCAGCTGATCAAGAATTCAGCTATGGTTCTTAAAGTGCACCTCCTGCCTGAACATTCAGTTATGAGTCATTAGCCGTCCTCAAATTAGCGTGCCAAAGTGGGCGAGTGTGTGCCCTGGCTAATAACACCCCCACTGTCACTTCAGGGACTTGAGCACACTTGAGCAGGGCTCAGTGGGGCTGCGAGCCAGGGCTTTTGCTCCGATAATTATCGTTGGGCCGGGTGGAGCTAACGCTTTTGTGTGCTCCTGTCACTGGGAGGAGCAGCTTCTACCTGAGGTTCAGCAGCTTTGAAACAGTAAAAGCCCTTTGGCTGCAACACTCTGACGGATGTAGAGTCATCCGAGGACACATCTGTCTTTGTTTTTTAAAAGCCCAGCACATTTTTCCAGTCTCTTATAGCAGATCATGTTTCTGTTTACAGCAGAAATGCTGAAATGGAAAGTTTAAATTCTAATTTACTGCTTTAAATTTTTAAAGGTAAGCATTTTTTTCTCCCTGGTTATTATTTGTAACTGAACCCAGTCACAATGCTGTCTAACCTGGTTCAGTTGATTGCCGCCTTCTTTCTCTGAAGCCCTAAAAACTTGAGTTTTTCACTGGACAACCTATACAGAAACAATAAAAAATGAGGTTTCTGTGCAACGACCACGCTGGAGTGCACATTGAAACTACAGTAAAACAATATGCGTCATTCTGGACTGGAGTCTCTGTATGCAAAAGACTCGACTGCAGGATTTGAATATGCAAACGGGAGGGAGCAGAGCTCATGGTGAGGAATCAATTTAGCCTGAGAGCAATGGCAGACACGTTGTGTCTGTGCATGAAAAGCGAATCGGATCAAAGAGAGACAAAGTTTGAGAGGGAAATAAAAGGGAAGAGGACATCATTCAAAGCAGGATGTTCCTTTTACACATCATCTTTTACTGTTAGTTTCGTCATCTCACTTTCAGAGCTGAACCTCAGTCCGTGAGAAGCTCTGACATTCCCTGTCCTGGTTATTCTGGCAAATCTGTCAAACTAAATTTAAGTTTACAAAGAAAAACTTTACTTTCTTGTTATCATGAAACACTGAACATCCTAACCTCTACAAGGTTTATTTTTTAGAAACTGACAAGCCATGTTTACACTACTCTTGACAACGGGCGTTCAAGTGGCAACTATAACTGAAAGTCTGTGTAAACGCCCGTAAACTCGCGTCTTTCATATATCGGAATAGAGCTGTGAAAGAAAAGGCCTGGAGCAAGATTCACAAAAATTGCAGCACTACGACATTTTAGACCAAACCTTTTCTAACTGTAGGTGCCGTTATTAACCCTTGTGCTATCCTGTGACCCCCACCCTCACATTGACGTGTTCTCCCTACCATGACAACAGTGGATAAAGATGAAGAGGGTTTCATGTAATCCATGGACACCAGTGAAGATCGCAAATCATTGAAGAAAAAAGGTTCAGCGCACTGTCTAGCGGGTCTAGATGACCCAACTCCCAATGTTAAAGTGCCAAAGATAGCACAAGGGTTACACAACAGTAGAGAAAGAAGTAGAAGTAGAAGAAACCCCTCCCTGCTTGTCCAGTGTGAACACCATGGGCTAAATGTACGTTTAAGAACCTGCATTTAAGGCAAACGTAGCCACTGTGGGGAAATCTTTCAACTTTTTGAAGTGTAAACTCATTTGAGCAGATAAAGTAATTGACATCAAAGGGATTATTTCTAACTTAGTTTTATTATTCCATTTTTACTCTTTTTTTTCTCAAAGATTTAACAGCTTGTATAGAACACTTTCTTTCTTTTTTTACATTGTTTCATGATCCCACTTGACTGTGAAAATCTAAACTGTAGTCCGTGGACTCTTTTTGGAATAACTTTAGACTCCTCATTGGCTCTAGTTAGCGGCTTGTTGGTAGACGTTTGTCTTTTTTAAGAAGATTGGGGGTGTGCGACGATGGCTGTGGAGGGGCTGCTGGGACATCTGGTTAACTGACTGTAAACTGCTGTATTACTCCCCATTAAGAGTCATTAAGATCCCAATTATGGTTACCACCCCCCAAGTTCACATGTGCGCACACCGGGGGTCTCTGCTTTGATTTGGACAGTATTTCAAAACAGAGCTCGCCGTGGTCGTTGGCCTGTGTTTTCGCTTGTTGTAGGACTTAAAATGAAAATTGATTTTAATGGCTATGCTGACTCCATTAGTGAACTGAGTTACGGTTTGCTATAAAACGTGCAGCTTTCATGGTTCAGATGTTCAGATGTTTCTGGTTCATAAAGTAGATTTGTTAAAAACTGTTTCCTGTTTCTGTATATTTTTTGAGTATATTTTGAGCAGTACAAGACCAGATTTGCTGTATTTTATTTTGATTTAATGGACATTGACAGTAAAACATATTTCAATATTTTTAGGCTAAAAAGAAAGTGACTTCATGTGTCTAAAATAAGAAAAATCACAGCTGGAAGGCTTTCCTTCGTGGAGAGATAACTACAGGCGGAGAACAATAGACCATCTCTTCTCCCATCTGGTGAACTGGAGGAAAAAACTTAATTTACATTTCAGGACCCCCCCCCCCTCCATCACCACCACCTCGGGGTGTGTGAGTGTGTGTGTGGGGGTGGAGGGATGGTAATAAAGGGAGCAAAACGAGATTCATTTCAGGGTGAATTTGGGATTATGAATTAACACGCTGCAGTGCTGAAAGACTTCATTTACAGCTAATTGAGTGTGTTGGCTCATTGAAATGCCTGTTGTGTTAAAACCGCTCTGCCCGGCCGTTCCCCAGGCAGGGTGTGTGGGGGTGTGAGCCTGGAAGAAGAAGAAAAAAAAAAGTGGGGGTGGTAACCTGCCTATTAGTGAACAGCTGTAGTTTAGACGTGTGAAATTAAATGAAGAAATTGTAATAAAATGTGACACCTTCTCCTCTTCTTTCCTCTCCTGGCTTCGTCTTAGGTGAGAAGCCCTATAAGTGCTCATGGGATGGCTGCGAATGGCGCTTTGCCAGGAGTGACGAGTTGACGCGACACTACCGCAAACACACCGGAGCTAAACCATTTAAGTGCAACCACTGCGACAGGTAAACACCGCCAGCACCTGCTTGAAAACACACACTTTTCACTTGGAGATCATTTGTGTCGTTCATCTAGGGGGAATTCATTTCTACCCATGCCCCAAAAAGATGGGGGATTTTTGGTAAACCTCACACTAAAGGATGCAAAAAAAGAAAACTGGTTATTTAAAAAAAAAAAGCTAATTTATCCTGTTAGCAAACAAATATCAAATCTCTTTTAAACTTTTTTTTTAGCCAAACTTTACAAAAACACCAGCATAAATGACAGTGGCGGACTTAGCCGTTTGGGGGCCCTTGTATTTATTTATTAAAAACATCCATCAAACAGCTTTATACATATTCTTATTTATATATACATATATATATATACCCCTCTCACCCTCCGCGGGTGGTTTACTCCTCCAAGCTCGGGTCCTCTACCAGAGGCCTGGGAGCTTGAGGGTCCTGCGCAGTATCTTAGCTGTTCCTAGCACTGCGCTTTTCTGGACTGAGAGGTCTCAAGTCTTTCATATATACATATATCTATATATATCTATATCTATATATAGATATATATTAGGCCTGCACAATGTACCGCAAAATTAACGTTATCGCAAAATCAAGCTCTGCAATATGCATATCGCAAAAGACGGCAAATATCGCAATAAATCGTAAACCTTAAATGTGCTAAAACAATCTTATGTCAGCTTGAACCATTTAACGAATCAAATAAATCCCTTTATGCATTTGACCAATCGGATGGAGACCTATTATGTTAGATGTTTGTCACCTATGGAGTATATTTGGAGTATAATTTTTAAACTGTTGCAATGTAATGGGAATGGTTATTTGGTTATTTTGCTATTTGTTTATATACCGCAAATTATATCGTTATCGCAATTTTAATCTCTAATATCGCATATCGCGAGTTTTCCTCATATTGTGCAGCCCTAATATATATATAAATATCTAACCTGTTGTTGACGGAATAGTCCATTGCTACATTGAGGCGGGGGAGGACAAAACACTTTCATCTGAGCAGTCTTATGTCATTTCACTGATTCACCTTTCATGACAGAGCTACATAATAACAGGTGTGGAAATTATTTTAGACATTTTTTTAAGTGCTCAGCTTGGGGCCCCAGGCAAGCACCTAACTTTGCCTAATGGTAAGTCTGTCTATGATAAATGACCTGTAAAAATCCTGTGATATATGTATATGATTGACTCAAACATTCCTAGTTTAGCTTGTTGAGAAGAAAAGCTCATAGGAACACAATGAAAAGCCCTACCAAAATAAAGCTGGACTACTATCCAACATTACCAAAAACTTTACAGTTGGAACAATCTGGACAAATCTGAAGAAAACTAAAGAACAAGAAAACAAACAAAATAAATATGCTTTTCTATTCTGCTTAAAGACTAATCACTGACTTTGCTTCACTGAACACATTAAATGAAAAACGATTAAACTGATGTGAGACAAATTAGCTGCCGATTCATTTATTTAAATCCTCAGAGTTATCACTAGAACAGTTGGCTGCTACTTTTTATTTTAAAAGCGCCTCTGAACATTTTTTAATGCATGCAGCACAGCGGGGAATCCGTCAAAGTCTCTGACAAATGAGAAATAAGACTACATTCTTCATCCAGTGCATGTCGTGCAGTGATCAAAAGCTGAAATGTTCTACAACAAATGCATTTTTTCCCCTTCCACGAGTAAATGAAGTTCTTTGAATAAGTAAAGATAAACAGAGCAGTCACTTTGAAAGCAGAAATGACTGTTTTTTTGTAGCTGCTATGCAGGAAGACTAAATATAGAAGATGCTCTGATGAGCAGTGCTGTTATCTTCAACCAAGTTAGCTGGAAGTGGATTCAGGTCAATGAGGGACCTGCTTCCACTCAGGAATTGATTGCAGATTTATTGACTTTCCAGTCATGTTGTCTGGCAGGCGGCCGGCTGCGTTGTCCACTGATCCTGTGTCAGTGTGTTTGTTTTACACCGCTTCTGCAGACAGGGGAGAACAAAAGGACAAACGGATGAGGGGATGTCCGTCCCGGGCTGGAAATAAACTGATAAGGAGATGAAAGCTCACAGAATGTTTGTCAGAACTGCAGCGCAGCAAAGTGCTGCTCTTTTAACATTTACTTTAAAGATTGTGGGTGTGCTGTAAAGTGTTTTCGGTGTTTGAACCCCATGCACCGTTGCGGTCCAATTCAGTTCTGGTTTCAAGCTTCCACTACAGTCCTTAAAATTCACATGTAAATAAAATACATGTGGGCTTCTTATCGTTTGGTTTCTTTTAAACCAGTATGCATGATGGTATTTCCAAAAATAAGCATATTGGTAAAACAACACCATAGCATCCATCTAATTGGTCATAAGTGTCTACCACCACTACAGTGCTGCCCTAGGGTTTGGACGTTCTCACGTAAAGATTGCTTGTAGTGGTGAGACGCTGTTGCTAAAGTACACCCAGAGAAGAGAACTGAGCTACAAAGACAAATAATATTTATTTTAACTATTAGAATGAAGGTTTAGCTTTAGAAATGACAGATACAGTTAAACTAAATGATTGGTGAAGAATGGGAAAAACTCCCAACAAACTGCTAGTGGTTGCTGAGCGAACTGCATCTGGCTCCGCTTGGCTTTCCACACAAATGTGATCTGGAATTTAATCCGAATCTGAATTCATTCCATACCCTTACATTTAGCTCTACAGGTGGAGTGCTTGGAAAATACATAGCGACATCCGTTATCAACTTTCACTTTGATCAAGTTGTCAAAGTGAAAGACTTCGATTAAACTGAAAGATTAAAAGGAAAATTCACACAAGTGCCTCCAAAACAATTATTGGCATTAGTCCAAAAGCATGTTAACATGTAATTCAGGTGTTAGACTCATAAATGTAGACCTGCTCAGTTAGCCGGGTTAGCTTGCAGGTTCATTTCTGGATTGTAATACAGCAAAAGTAAGCGTAGCAATAACTAAACTGCTTTGTCTGACACACACATGTAGCAGCAGTTGTGAAGTTTCTGACTATTCCAAACTGTCATGGGCATAAAAAGCCCCACGGCCGGGTAGAAATGTTGAGAGACTGGAGTTGATACCGGCGCTGCAGCCTTCCCGGCAGAACAGCCTGCCGTCTGCTCTGACCCGAGCAGCAGTGGCAACACTCCAGAGGGGGAACCGTTGAGAGGGAGCAGCACGCCTCGGTGAACATCATTTACCTCGTCTGTCCTGTTAGTCCAACTGAAGTGGAGGCCTAAAAATAAAAAAATAACGGACTTTCAAGAGCCGGGTTCTGTTGGCCGACCTGCGTGGATCATTACCGTTATCAGAGCTGGCATCTGGCCCTCAAAGAAGGAGAGAAAAGTGTGTGTGTGCTTACTCATGCTCCTATTAAATAGATTCTGGCTATTGGCAAGCAGGTTGCATCTAATTGAGTGGCACCAAATGCCAGCTCCACTTCCACTGTGTGTGTGTGTGTGTGTGTGTGTCAGTAGCGTTCCAATCTACAGAACACACACACATAAACTTTTGCCCCAGAGACAGAGTAATTGGCTGTTTTGGGTTCCTTCTAGTTTGCGTTTTAGACATCAAATCCCCACCAAACCTGCTGGCAGCTTCTAATCCCGCCTAAGAGCCGGAGCTGCGCCGGAGCTGCGCTCGCTCCTTCCTGGAACGCAAACACAAAAACTGCAGAAACACAAAAGCATTTAGATGCAAAGTCATAATTGGTTCGCATGAATATTTAAATGTCAAGACATAACAAGAATTGTGGGAAACTCAAAGGCGTGAGCTGCTTCACGTCTGCGGCGTGCTCCGCCTCACATGGCGAGCGGGGGCCGACGACTTCTGTCGCTGAGGAGCTGACATTTTCTGAAGCTCAAATGAAGTAGAAGTTGGCCAAAACACATTCAAGAATTGATTCAACAACCATTTCTTTTAGAGGGTAAGCCTTCAGATGTACTTTCTGCTTCACGGTTAACATGGTAACCATGGTTACTAGACACTACCAGCCTGTTGCACAACATACGAAGGCCTAAGCTGCTAAGTTCTTTTGCTTTGAGTTCAGGACTGGTTCCTGATGTTGTTTGGACCGTGAGGCTGACATAACAGTAAATGTTGATCTATTGGGTTCCACTAAAATATCTGCAAACATCTTAATTCACAACATATTAAATTTACCAGCAATATATGAGAGCATTTTACCATCCTCATTAACCATTACTCTGGTATAATACATGGATTGAAAGACATTTGCAACTTTTAAGACCCACTTCCATCCTCTTTTGGTCTATTTTAGAAGTGTTCCTGGTGGTCTTTTACACATTTATCATTTTAATTCAGATTTGTGGGCAAAACCCTTGGCGCAAAGCCACTCCCTCTTCCCCTCCCAATTACTGAGAGCTCTCTGTTTACACAGTCCCTCGCATTCCCAACCTAACATTACCGGTACAGCTATCCAGCCGTCCAGTGGACGCATCAGGATGGAGCGGAGCAGAGGACTTGTGGCCAACCGATTGTAGCACCTCGTCACAACTACAAGCTTTTTCAAATGGCATTTGATTCACAATGATTTATAAAGTAAATAGATAGAGTTATAGAGTAAAGAAATACTCAGAAATGTAGTTTTAAGCTGAATTTTCTTTATCTATGTCCTCCATCATCAGAAAAAATGCTACAGAACACGTTAAAAACACCAAAAACACAATTTTCATCTGAGTGGGTCTTCAAGTTACAAGTCAGTTCCCTGTCACTCCAATGGGAAGTGATCCAGTGTAGATGCAATCTGGTTTTTCAATCTTATTCTCGGGAGCCAAAAGAGTTTCATTGACAGGCGATGGCTAATTCTCCGCTAACATTTTCCAGCAACTCTTAGACTTTTCCTGCTGAAGGAGTGACGTCTGTAGGAAGCTGTAGGTCACATGACCCCATCATTTGTCTTTCTGATTATTACTACTGTGAATGCCTTCATCTCAGGGCTACATGGCAGTGTAGTGGTTGGCACTCTGGCCTCACAGCAAGAAGGCCCTGGTTCAAATCTCAGCTGGCTCTTTTTTGTGTAGAGTTTGCGTGTTCTCCCCGTGTATCCGTGGGCTTTGTCCGGGCACCGCGGCATCTCCTTTAGTCCAAAAACATGCTTTCTATGCTAATGGATGACTCTAAATCGTTCCTTGGTGGGATTGTGTGGACCAGCAACAGACTCCTTACTCATCCAGGGTAAACTCCACTTTTGCCCCACAGCATCGGTAGACATGACCCCGAAAGGGGATCGAGTGGGTTTGGAAGATGAATGGATGATCTTAACTCACTCAGTGTGGGAGTTTGTCCAAGTTCAACGCAAAAGAAAATGTTCTCCATAATCACAACTGCATCCATTTGATTGACAAGTTGATTTGACTTAACATTAAATATTCATTTAAGTCTCAACTTTCCATTTTGAACTCTGCTCAGTCAAGGTACGAAAACAGTTTTAACACAAATAGAGATTAAAACTGAGCAAAGAGGAAACTTTAAATGAGAAAATGACCCCTTATTACATGTCAGAATGTGTAATAATCGGTTTCATTTACCTAAAAACAAAATTTAAAACAGCTTTGAATGAAAAAAAAAAGAAGTTTCAGTTTCCAGAGAAGTGATTTCATAAACTTTTTCAACCCAGCTTCACAACGATTGTAACGACAAAACAGCATTTGTACAACTATTTGGTTTTTAGTTGTAACTTTTTCTGTTTTTAAAGTGTATCTGTGTTTTATATTCCCTCAAGAGTTTAAAATTAAATATTACGTTTTCAAATCTGATCTGTTCATGTTCAATGATTTTGCTGAACGTTTGCATAAACAGAAGTGAGAATGCATTTTCTTTCATTCCTTATCTTCTTTTTTTTACGACATTTCAATAGCTGTAGCCCTTATAGACACTTCTGCCCTTTCCCTCTGAGCTTCTTTGATCGAATCTAAGCGGGACCTGAAGCCCATACAGTACAGTACCAGACAGATTCCCTCTCCACCCACCGCAGACACATCTGTGGTGGGTGGAGAGCGCCAAACATTTCCATAAGAATGGCGGAAAGTGGCAGCCATGGAGAAGTTAACATTTGATAGAATGTTCAATGTGACACTATTCCTCCAGGGGATACACAAACACACACTCACACAAATGCACACAGGGCTGTGTTATTAATCCGTCCTAATCAAGCAAAGACCCCCTGATGCTTTTGGGGGATGGGAGGAGGAGGAGGACCGGCGGAGAGAGGAGAGGTTAGGGGAGGATAATAAGGAAGTATGTGTGCATTTAAGGGGAATGAAGGAGGGGTGAGGAGGTACCAGCTGGACTGGCTGCAACGCCCCCCAACAGTGACACCGAAGCTGGCATGGCCATCTGTGCAGACGCACACACACACATGCACAGATCAGTGAAGGTGTACAGTAGGTACCACATGGCCGGCGAAGGAGTGAAGTGAAACGCTTGACTGGGGACAACAAAGAGCAGAGTTCAGCTGTTGGGATTGGTTTTCACAATGGAGAGGGTTTTTTTTTTTCACACTGATGCCAAGGAAGTAACACTCCCACCTCCAAAAACAGAGGTCAAAATAAAAATAAAAACCTGGAACATTTGGTGATCATCTTCATTTCTATGAAAAGTAGAATTAAATCCGATCAAAAAGTTTACAGACTTGGCTTCTTTGATGTTTTGTGACGGCGTAGAAAACCGAAACTTTTTCTGAAACTGGATGGACTTTGCAGTAAAAATTAACCAACTTTAAGCTGCTAGATAAAATGACAATTTTCGACTAAAATGTCAAGGGGCAACACTTTGACTTCCTGTTTGAAAGCCTGTTTCACAAAGGTTGATAGTTGGAGCCAGGTCTGTTTACCAGTGGAATCAAAGAGACTTTTCACACAATCGATTCCCATCAGGGCAGCAGTAGTGCAGAGGTAGAGTGGTCAACCTCTTGTCACAGGTTCACTTCCCACCTTGCCTGTTCATGCGTCAAAGTGTCCTTGGGCAAGACATAGAACTCCAGGAATTCTTCTGGTGGTCACATGTTGAGTGTGAATATTTATCTGTGCACTTTGGACATCAATCAAGGTAAGTTTAACGGCTAGATGTCACCAGCGACACCTAAATAACACACAATCCTTGACTTCCTTTTGACCATTTATGCGATCAATGTTAAAATGTTGATTCAGTTGATGAAAGCGCCTTTTCATATCAACTTTGCACCAATATGCAACACCAACGTGAAGTGTTGTGTAACGGGGCTTCAGAATGGTATGGTAGATGAAGGAATGTCAATACTGGAGCCAAAGCTCCGGTGTTAAATGGTTGACATCCAATATCTTAATGTCTGGCCCCAAAGCTGCACTCAAATGGGCTTGTTGTTTCTTGATTGACAGGTGACCAGATCAGATCTAGAATAATCTTTCTTGGGTCAATCATTGTGACACGCAAAATAGTATAAAGTAACTGTACAAGTACTCAAACAATGTACTGTCAGATATTGTTGTTTTGTACTTGTCTACCTCGTCTCGTACTGTTTGTGGTTAAAACGTCTTAGCTTCTATAGTCTTCAAACTCTAAGGCAGGACGTTTGGTGGATTTTATTTTTGTAAAAATGAAGATTTTTGAAGCTTGAATTTACTCTAATGTTGCTTTCACAGTCTTGAATTGGAGACAGAGGCTCAGACACGAAATATAAGAGGTTTAGGCATTTTAGTCTATGAATAAGTCCATAAATATTTAGGGCGCCAGCCAGAGCTTCACTGTAAGCCGATGAGCTCAGTTGAATTTGTGCAGTTCTTGACTGATCGATGCAGCTTTGAACTTTGTGGAGTCTGGAGGAGAACATCAGGACTGTGAGTCACACAAGGAGACCTTTGGAGCATCAATGCTGGTGTTTATCGGTGTCTGCTTTTGTTTTGTTTTTTGGTTTATTGTTCAAGAGCCAGCCTAACACACACACTAACACACACACAAACCCATATTTAATGAGCCTAACTAATTAATAAAGAATTTCTCTTCTGGCAAATTGAATTTTTAATTTCTCATTTTTGTCTTCCCACATTTGCTCTCGCCTCTTGTTTAGTCATATCATTTGAGCTGAAAATAATTGCGGATGTTCAGTTTTTATGCGCCCGCGATCAATAAAGCAGCGGTCGTAAAACTGACACACACTTGTGAATTCCGCTGTGTGTCGTACATCACCGCCTCCTGGTTTTATGTTATCAGGTGCACTTGGTACCAGAGTTAAACGGGCCGGGATCAAGGAGCCCTGCCAACCCCCCTGCATCCATCTTGGTGTTCACTCTGCATATCTAATTAGTCTCCAAAGTTGTATATTATTCGCACTTCCAGAGGTGATTTACGAGCGTGATCCAGTCCTGTTTAGAGAATCACACTGAGTGGGTCTTTATTCATCTTTAAGTCAGGAATGAAGCAACCTAAAAGTCATCTCTGAATGTCCGTGGGCTTTTTTTCCCTCTATTCCTATTCAAATTTGACCTTTTTACAGCAACCGACAACAGCGAGCACACGGTAGAAAAAGATATCTATTTTCCAGTAAACCCAATGGAAGTATTTTTCAGATGGAAAAAGATTTACAGGTATTTGCAGACAACCTATAAATATTTTAGTGGATCCAAAAATAAAAGTGGAGCCTCACTTTCTCGGGAAGGAATTTATGTATTTTTCCCACCAAATACATCACTCAAAGTAGTACGAGAAGATAAGCGATAAAATAAGATAAAAATGGACGGAGCTCACACCTACAGACATTCATGACTCCAAATACTTCAGTCTTGATTTAAAAACGAAGAAACTGGATCTAAAATTTTATTAGACGTGGAACACACAAAGGTCTTTCTATCTACAGACTCCTCACTCTGTCAATTATCTAGGTTTTACCATAACCTTAGATTAATTTGAAGATGTAAATTAAGTGTCTTTAACATAACTATTGTAGAGTGGATATGTTGTACACAAATAAAGAAATATAGCCACCCAGCATCTAAACCAGCATAATAATATATGAAAAATTAACATAAAGTGAAGCATTTAAGCTCAAGGGCAAAAATAATAAACCACATGGACCAAACTCAAATGTCTAATCTAATGCCTGACCTTCTAAAAAAGGTTGAATAAAAGAAATAAAATAACCTGACCTCCTGAACCCAACAAAGCAGGGGGAAAAATCATTAGAACAGCCACCAGTTAATTCCAGAACATCTGGATAAGGAACAGAAGGTCCCACACATTGACTGCATATGACAACTGGATATATTTGCTCATATTTGTCAGAATAACCATTCTTGCTATTCTACTTTCTTTTTTTTTTTGCATGTTTTAGCTAATCCTAATATTTTTTCATGGTGTTTTTTTCTGTCATCCAAGTGATAAACTGACCAATGCCTAAATGAAAGTAGGTGGTGCCTGTCGGCCCTCCACGTCGAACGTTCCAAACATCCGAAATGTCTGATTGATAGATTTTGTGAAGCCAATGATAGCAGACACTTGAATGGGGAGTGGACTTACAACAAGCTCAGTCCTGATTGGCAAGAGTGGCAGCAATGTAACTGTTGTCTCAGACTAATCTGGCTAATCGCTGCATACTGACAATGTCTGGCTGCAACATGGCGGCGACTGTTTGGTGAAAAAATGGCAACTGAATTAATTTTAGTTGGTTTGAGTAAGTAAGCCGTGTTCTATGGGAGAAGTCACACTCACTCGATCCAGTTCTCGTTTACATTCAATGGTCAAACACACGGACAGGAACGCTAACTATGCTAAAACAATACAATTTACAACACCCCACACAAAAAAAAAGAGAAATATACGATAAAAGTTGTAACTGTATGTTTTATAAACGTCTTTTGTTATTGGTTTTACTTCGTCTGCTGTACTCTGAAGCCGATGACACCGGAGCTTTAGCTCCACTTTTTCTGTAACTCTTCAATGGTTTACACCAGGGGTGTCAAACTCATTTTGGTTCGGGGGCCACATTCAGCCCGTCTGATCTCAAGTGGGCCGGAGCAGTAACGTAAAGGCAAAATAACAGCTTTATCTTAGTTTTTTACTCGGTTGGAAAAAATGCCTCAACCAACATAGAAGCCTAATCACTTGGGGCCAATGGATATCAAATAAAATTAATTTCAATAAAAAAAAGTTGGTCTATTCAAATGAATACAGACTGAATATTTTACATCTGACTCGGAAGCAATTCAGAAACTTTTCTTTATGTTAAGTCTCTTAGTGCTGAATGTTATAATTTTTGAGCACTGCGATGTTGATCACATACCAAGCATGGGGGTTTTGCATTCTGCTTCGTGAAAGAAAAAAAAAACTCTGTCCATTCTTCCTGAAAGGCTCTTCACTCCACTTCACATTTGACAACATTTTGGTCAATAGGGTGTCGCTAATGGTCATCATTATAGCAAGATAACAGCGGTAAGGCTCATAGGGAACCAAGGTGCATCTTACCCAGACACAGAGCTGTTAGGTTTTACTTTTGGCACGTGCAGAGATATGCTGTTTCACCTGTTTTGCCTTTCCTTTGATCCCCCTAGTGGCGTAATTGCAAATTTCGCTCATTTCTTTAAAAAATCATAACTCGCCACAGGAATGGACTAGAAACTTGCTTTCTTTTTTAATCATCCTTGTGATTTTTACTCTTCATGTGTGGGCCGGACTTAACCACCTGGCGGGCCGTATGTTTGACACCCCTGGTTTACACGATTAGCATAATTCCAGCTGGTAGAAGAGGTATGATAGGTCATAGAGATGTGACGTTTAGGTATCATCTGCGACGTCTCCGCTGTTAAAGGGTTAACTTCTGTATCTCCTGTAGCCCTTTTTTCTAAAGTCACTCGAGTGTTTCACTCTTGACTTCTCCCCTTGTATTCGTAGGTGCTTCTCCCGGTCGGACCACCTGGCCCTGCACATGAAACGGCACATTTGAGAGCAAAACGAGCAGGCGATGGATGGAGAGGAGGAGCAAAGGAAGAAGAGGAGGAGCGAGAGAGGAACGCGCAGGCTAGCTACCTTCCACCCGCCCCGTTCGTCCTGTCCAGCGTTTCGAACAGGATGGAAACGAGGAGCAGCTAGATTGTTGTTTTTCTTTAAATCTTCACTTTCAAGTTTTTCGCACATGGATTTCTGATCGCATCATCCCGGTGAACCCCGACAGCTGTCACGCCGCTCTGGGGACTTGGACACTGCCAAACCACACACACCCTCCTCACACTCCGCCGCCTTATTTCTGTCTCTTTATCCATTGATTGAGTCACTTTTTTGAGGAGGTAGTTCAGTGAAGAAATACTCATGGCTGTTCGTGTTTTACCGATATTCAACCCGTTTTTATTGCTTTTTCGAACACAAGAAACCATCATCTGCCGCAGTCAGGTTCTGAAATCAACGTGAAGAAAAACAACAATGCCTATTCTGTGGGAGAGACTACATGGACTGGCTCATAGCATGGCTGACAATCGGACCCAGGGCCCGGGAGTGGGGGGTGTTTTTCGGAGCGCCCTTGGGACCTCGGTCGGCAAAAGCTGCTGCAGCTCTCAGGCTCTCCTCCAGGGGGCGTTTGCATCTCTCACCTTCAGCGAGACGCCTGGCGCCTCCGCAGGCCATCTGACAGAAATGCGCAGCGACACTTTCTTCCCTTTTTTTATCTACTTAGAGGATGTTAATTCTTCATGATGTTCTTATTAAAAAACAATGACACTTTGCTCTTTTTTCTCTTGGAGAAAATGTCTTAAAACTCACTGGGTTTGAGAGAAAAACACACAAAAAAAAACAACTCAAGAATCTACGATGATTTCAGCAGAATGTGTGGGAAGAGAAGAACTCAAATCCAGAGGAAACTCACTCTGCACCTGCAGCCCGCAACAAATCAGTGGATGGAGTTTTATTTGGACTCAAAACACAAAGCAGAGACGTCTTGGTTTCTTTGGTTCTGTTTGTGCTGCAGCTGAAATCTTGGGATGACCTTTTCCAGTTTAGCTCTCCACCAGGAGAAGTATCCAGCTAAAACTGGCAGTTTTTTTTTGTTTAAGTCCTTTTCTTTTCAAAGAATGTTCTGAAAGTCACTCCTGTAAGCTTTCAGACTCATCTCCACGGCAACACCACAGAGCAAGAACGAAGGAGGAAAGAAGCTGCTTTTTGGTTCATCACATCGGACTGCAGACGTCAACCAACTTCTGCCTGTTGGTTCTGAACAAACCGGGTCACCAAGGCCTGTCATTTGCCTGTTTCCTATCGGTTGACTGCACTGACTTTATTTCCAATGTTACCTGTGCTTTTTCTGCTTTATTTTTGACAGCAACAAAAAAAGAAAAAAGGAACATGAAAAAAAAAGTCATACAAAAAATATCTATCTCACTTTAACACATTCACAGCAAGCACATGGACTCCGATAACACCCGCTGCAGTTCCTGTGGCTTCTTCCAAGAGAAAAAAATAGGATCATTATTAAACCTACCAACAGGGTTAAAAGATACAAAACACGACAAAGCAGACGTCACGGCAAACACACACACACACACACACACTCTCCAGCTCACGAACAAACACCCCAGGAATAAAACACTCTGCTCCAGAATCGTTTTCACAGTAGATGCAGAAAGTGTTGTTTAGTGGAAGAGAACCTTTGCTCTTGGCTGAAGGTTCAAGACGCTTCTCCAAATGTTTGGATGGCAGAAATCGGCCTGTTCTCAACTCACGCAGAACTTCTGCGCCTCATTGGAAACACTTCACAGTCTGTGATTATGTTTTGCAGCAGCGGAGGGCACCAGTTTGGAAAAATCAGGAAGAACTTCAAGTCAAGTCAAATCAGAAACATTATGACCAGCCTGCATGTACCCATTTTGCATCTACCCCTAAAAATTTGGTTTGGTTCTACTTCATTTGATATACGTTTGGGTATCTACACGCGCTAGTTCTCTGATCATGTCTTATAAGTGAAACTGGGGCAGCAGGTAAATTATGACTCATGAATCTTTAAGACATTTGGGAATCATCTGATTTTAAATGTAATAGGTACATAATCCTGGTTAACTGTTTTTTTTTTTTTGTAGATTTAAAAAAAAACAAAGTATTTTAAAATCTTCGCTAGCCACAGATGTAGTGTTCCCTGCGCATCTGACGTTGGTGTTACTTTACTCTGACTTCATGATCAGAAAAAAGTCTTGCAAACATCCTTTTTTTTTATTATGCTGGCAAATGCCTGCTAGAATTTAGCTAATTACATCCCAGGTTATGTCCATATTCCCGAACAACTAAAAACTATTTAGTGCAGGACGATCTGGTGCACCAGATTTTAGCAGGCAAAAATATGTTTTAGCTACAGCTGGAATCCAACCACAGACCGGAAGAGTAGAGATGGAGGCTAACCCATAATCAAAGTCTGTTTTCTTTGCTCAATATTTAAAATAGACGGCTGTTGCCATCAAAGCGTTAAACCCCCAAAGCTCCGCCTCTGCTCATCATCATCATTAAAATGCCTCAGCACACATGCCAACAGTTTTACGCTAACTGATGCTGACTGCTGCAGATTTCTAGAGCTGGTGGGGGGTTTCACACCCACATTCTGCCAGTTGGTCTTGCCAAACATGATCAGGTGAAATAGCAATGTTCACCTCTGTGGGGGAGTGGGGGTGGGGGATCGATCAATATAAAAAAAAACCTTCAGCCATGGGCAGAGCCTCGTCTTCTGATGAAGAACTTTCTATCTAGCGGCAGCTTTCTCTGTTGACTTTTATCCATCTCCTGGATGTTAAAAAACCTCCTCATAGTGATAGGAAAACGAGGGTTTTAATGTTGGTTTTCCTGGACTTTTCCAGCTTTTATTTGTCATTTTCGGTGCGCTTGGATGATGGAGTCCCTCTAAATCGCTGAGGCTCTCCGCTATAGAACATACAATCATAGGTGAATGATGATCATGAGCACTTTCAGCCGGTTTTCACGTCAGGCACAATGTGAGGGAAGCGGCCATCCAGACCGTTTTGAGGGAGAACAAGATTGATGCTTAACAATTTTCAAGCTTGGTTTAAATCCTGTTTTTTTTTTTTTACCTTGTATGTATTTATTTATTTATTTACCCCCCTCCTCCCTGGGAATTTCATTCATTCGTTCATGCAGAAAACAAATCTCCCTGATCTCAGAGGCTGAGTTACATTCAAAAGATTCAAACATTCAAACAACCACAGAGTCTGGCTTCCTCTGATTTCATCACAAAGAGTTCCTATTTGTTTGAGAGCCCAATGAAGCTTTTTATTTACTTCTCTGATCCCAAAAGAACTGTTTGTGGCGATCATCTTCAGTACAGAAATAAGTCAAACCATAAATGACTTCAAACTGCAATCTGACTTTTTCAAAGTTGCTTAATAAATGTATTGATTGAGGGGAAAATTCGAAATAACAAATGATAATGAGCGTAGACGACAGGAATGCACGATAAGAGAAAAACTCGCAATGTGCGAAATTAGTCATCAATATTGCAATGAGAATAAAACCTGCGATATATTTACAAATAGCAAAACAAAAATAACTAATAAATCATTTCCATTTCACTGCAACAGTCATTTAAAAGTTAAATTATACACCAAATTAACCCTCGTCCACTTAGAAGGCGGGCATCTAAAATCAAAGGGCTCCGTCCTATCGGTTAACCACATGAAGGCGTAAATGGCTTCATTTGATTCGTTAGATATTTCAAGCCGACATGAGATTGTTTTAGCATGTCTGTTAAGATTTAAAGAAACTATTTATCGCAGTTTACTCTCTTGCAACACAGGGGTCGAGCGGGCCTAGTTAAGTATTCCCTAAATACTTCTGAGTAAAACACAACTACATTCAACTGTAACACAAAGCAGTTACAACCTGAACAGAAATCCACCCTGACATTAATGTCACTTCAGATACAAATTTATTTTCAGTTTTCGTCGTATTAGTCTAAGTCTGTTGGAGAAAGTTTTCTGTAGCCTTGGGTTCTTTATTTTTTCCCCCAGGTTCCTCCAAGCTGCAACCCTGCAGCTCCTCTCGGCACAGATACCTTTGGGTAATCCTTTAGCACTGCGGTGGCACCGAGACAGCTCAAAGTCAGAGGAAAACACAGAAACACCTTCCCAGAAATCTTATCCTACCCCAGACATTTAACGTTTTGCAAGTAAGACTGATAAAAAAATAATCAGGAACACACATACAGGTTCAAATTAGACCTTTTTTTTTGTATTTCATGGCTTGAAAACTAAACAAATGACCTTTTCTTGTGCAAAGTCCCAACAGAGATTTTATCCTTGTCCATCTTTCCATTTCCTCCATGGTCATCCCCCATCTCCGCCCACAGCAGTGATCCCTGCTCTGTCAGGAACACTGAATGCACACTTAACACAATTTCCCAAAGATTTGCAAAGTTACTGTTGTGAATGTAGTACATCCATCAGAAATGGAGCGTGCAGGTAAAGCATGATGGGTAGGAGCTGGAAACTGAAGGGATTGTTTAAATCTTGATGGCAGACGTGCTCTCCCTGCATCACAGCATTCTCAGGCTGCTGTCAGCTGGAGCCAAACTAATTGATCTGTAAATGTAAAAAACAAAAATTGCTTTCTTGGTCTTATGGGTCACCCAGTGTCATGGCTCTAGCAGCAAAACAACAGTGAAGTAGCTTTAGTTGAAGTTAGCCTCTTAGCATTGGGAGACTCTCATTTCAGCGTCACAGGCGGACTGTAACTCCTAATAAAATATCAATTTGGTGTGGTACATAAATGTCAACTCAGCAATATTTGTCCAAATTCCCTCCCCACTCCCTAACAGCTAAATGTCTGTATAGTGTGGGACTATCCAGTTCTCTGGATTTTTATGTCAATTGGACACCTTGCTCCCTTCGTTTTCTTTTAAATGACATAAAACCAAATTTTATGAAGACTATGTACGAATGATGATATAACAAATCGTTAAATCGCAATGCATTGTGGTCTATATTTGCCAATCTAGTGAGCATCCATAAACACAAGCTGGGGACTTGGATTTTGCAGTTGTAGATGTGGACACGCCGAAATATGGCAACAGTGCTATTTAGAGCACTAAATAGTGAAGGAATTTGGACACAAGCATCGAGTTGTTTTCACTGTGGCGAGTCAGTCGGACGCCAAAACGTGCTAATATTTGCATCTTCTTAACTAGAATAGAAGAAATAAAACTTCTACTCAAAGTTCCCTTGAAGGTTCAGGTGCAGTCCCGAAATACATTGCCACTCCAAGTATATCACTTTACAACCTTTACATCCGGACCCCTTTTTTTTGGTTGCATCTCCTTTATGAAAACGTGGAATCATCGCTTTAACGGATTTTTGAATGTAACGCGTGTTTAACCAAGAGAAAATTCTGTTTGCCAGATTCATCTACTTGCAAAACCACTTTTGTGAAGCGGGCTCCAGAATCAGAGGACAAAAGTGAGGAGAGGTCATCTTCGTTCATGTTCCGATTGCAGAAACTCTTGTAGAAAACGTTGCCACATGAAGGTGTTTTCCGAAGGCCTCAGCTGTCCCACCGTATGGTTCTGAAGCGACTATAGCGCCCCTCCTGGCAGCTTTTGTAAATAGCGTGTGATCTTACATGCAGACCTCTCTGTTTGAAACTTACCATGTGTGGCAACAGCACATTTCTGTAGATCTGCTTTAGTTCTTGCAGCCATTGCACTTAACGTGATTATACTTAGCTATTGCACTCTTCACACTGCTAGCATAGTCTGTTTAAGCACTCTGTCAAATATCCACTTAACATTTTATTTTTTACACGACTAGGATGTACTTTGCCACCAAGAACCATCGTCTACTAATCCAGTTGGGTCAGACCAACCTGTCCCCCACCCTCCAGCGAAATGCCTTTTTCAATCACTGTTCCCCTGGGGGAGTGTCCTTCGCCAACACTCAGCCAGACTTGGTTAAACTTTTGTGGTATCAACGGCATCCCAGAATGACTGTCGCTAACTACTGTGTTTGTTCATGCTTGATGTGTAGGTATATAACAAATCCAAACATCTAAGCTCCACGTATCTGTAACGCTTCACTCCGCACTATAAACCCTCTTCACCCAAAACCCACAATGGTCAAAGTCCTCTGGAGCCCAGCAAGCTCCGAAATCCAACTCTTCTCACAATTTCTTTCATGAGCTCTGGGGCGTGGGCGCTCCCACAACTTATTTGTTGAGATTTAAGTAACTTTTTGAAATCACCAGCTAAATATTCTCCTATGGTACTTGGTTTTGTTTTGGGTTTTTTTCCATTTTCCATTGAAGTCGGTCCTCGGTAATTTGGAACTCTGGAAAGCCTCTCAGTATGTGAAAAAAGGATTGGTCTAAAAACGAATTTTGTTAGTTTTATTGTGGTTCCCTAAAAATCTGGACGGGCTGCATTTAGTCTGACGTCTTTCAATACTCGGTATCAGCAAATAAATGAAGATTGAATTGGCTTCCAACTTACCAGAACCATACAGCGCTGTCCTTTGGAGCCAGAATGTTGGAGTGCAGAAGTGAGAGGAATAATCCAAAAACTAATACTTTAAATGTTTGTCGGCCAAAAGTAGTTGGCAGTAGATTTTCTATCACTTCTTAGCGAATGAGGCTAACAACGAAACGCTAACCTTCTTATTGACGTGACTGCTAAATCCAAATAGGTTTTTTTTTTAAAGTTGTCATTAAATTAACAGTAAGCAAGTTAGTAAAAATCATTTAAAATTGCTATATACACAGTCATTAAAGTGCCATAAAATTAAGAAAATAGCATATTGTGTTATGATCCATTCCCCTTTGAGCTATAATATCAAATCTTTACTTCACAATTTGATTGAAATACTTCATTCAAATTCTGTGATGAAAAAAATATACCAGTCCCTGCATCCCTGCCACTTAGAATAAAAATTAAGATTGTAAATGTTGCACAGCTGCATCATCCCTGCAGGTCAAAAAGAAACTGTTTTAATCAGTTTTAGGCCAGATAAAAAGAAACGTACAATCTATTTAGCTTCTTTTATGTTAAAAGTGTTGATATCCTGCTTTGATTTTTTAAATTAAAAAAACAAATGAAACATCTCTAATCAAGAGTCTGACCAACCAGACTCTTGATTGCCATCATTAACATTGTTTTAAATAGATAAGAAGATGCTAATTTATACAGTTTTTAGTTTTATAAATAAATCACCTCATGCTTACACGCTGTAATAATTCAGATCTGCATATGTTTCAATTCTTTGTTCATTTGTATAGAATTTAAACAAGATATCTTTATTATAAAATCCGATTAAGATGTCTAGAAGATTTCAAATTCATCTTTTACATCATTATTCCTTTTACATAAATTCTAAATTCCTTTTTTTCCACATACTGTTTGGCTAATCCAGCACATCATGGAAAGTGTATTCTCCCGTTTTGTCCTAATCCAGCCTCTGTCGAGCAATCCCAGCTCTGTATCTTCTGGGATGGCGTGTGGAGAAGTGGAAACTATGACAAGCTCCTGTGTGTTTGATCACCTCGCCACCGCACTTCCCATCCGTCCTCCCAGAGCTCTGTATCTGATACTTTCATATCAACGTTGGATCTGGAAGCTTTCATTCTCACTCTCCGTTCTTTTTTCTGCCAACCCCAGTTGGGATTGAAGTTCTGTTGTTTCACTTACAATTTTTGCTGTACAAAGTGTTTAAAATATTATTTGTATTATATGATGTTAGTACGGTAATGTTCTTTATTAAGGAAGAAGAAAATTTATTTTTGTTACTGGTCTGTTTCATAATTCTTTTCTAAATTGGTATTGTAAGATATCTATGCAAGAACTGTTAAGTGGAGCATTTTTATTTAAGAATGTAATATGTGTAATAAATAGTAGAATCTGGTTACAGCCCAACATGTTTGTGTTTTTTTACAGTTCTTGACTTTTGATTTTTATATTTACTGGTGGTGTCATATGATTATTTTTTGACAGATTTTTTAATTATGACCTGTAAATAATTTAATGTCATTAATCAATGCTAATAATTGCTATGAAACTCTTCCTTTTGATGTATTTAAATTCTAACAGTATAATATCAAAATAGGATTTAAAAAGTGGATTTATAAAGTCTTTTATTATAATAGATTTCTAATTTTTAATCTTGAACAATTAAGGCAAAAGAAAAATCAGGAGTGCTCTAATTTAACACAACACTTTTCTGATCAATCCAAACATTGACCACCAACTCCTTTTGTCTGGAAGAGTTTTGCTGTTGTTCCACACTGCAATAAATAACTGGAAGAAAATCTGTTGCTGTTCACCTTTTGGCAAATCGCTTCAGGGGTCGCGACAGTGAATCAGCTTTCACTGATTCGCACAGTTGGTTTGGCAGAGATTTTGATGCTGGGCCCTTCCTGACAGGACCCTGTATTTTATCTGGGCTTGGGACCGGCACTGGGAGACCCAGACTTGGGCCCCCTTGTGGCTGCATAGTTAGGCAGTAGTGTGAAGGGTCTCGCCTAAGGACCCACACTGGATGAAGCTCATTGCGCTCCCTGGGAAACCAGTCCTACACGCAGCTAACTGAGCCATCCAGCCGCCCCTGGAAGACCGCCGGTAACATCCCTGATATGTAGTCTCAACAATTGCTGTGTCACAAGAACAGGCAGATGGCTGGATCCAAATGCAGAAGTTTTATTAGCTCAGCTAAAAGTCCACAAAGCTAAATCAGGGTCAGGCAGGCAGGAGTGAATAACAGGCATGAGATCATCACAGGAGAGACAGGGTTGTCAGGATTCAGGCGAGAGTCAGGCCAAGCAGCAGGCAAGCAGAGTCAGAGACAGAAGATACGGTCCCAATATAACCCATCAGTAAGGAAGATAAAGCAGCACAAACAATACTTTTCACTTAGTGAGGGTCAGTGCAGAGCTTAAGTAGACTATTGATTGATTGAATGAGAGTCAGGTGTGTGGCATTCAGGAAGTGGGGTTGCTGGGAGATGAAGTGCGTTCAGTACTCTGGAGACTGCTCCCGCTGGTGACCAGAGGGGGAGACAAAGCTCTGACTTCTGACATGCTGAAGGGTCTCTGCTGTAGATTGCCTCTAGGTGTGCATGTAGTGTTAGTGTGTGTGTAGCCCAACAACTGCCTCACACTCAACACCTAACTGGTGAACTGTTCAGGGCAGACCATGTTGCTGGGTTGGATCCAGAGACCCCAGAACCCTTACGCTACATTCACGCCGGCCTCAGAAACGCGTGTCAAACGACCACTTACAAAGAAAAGTCTATGTAAACACGCACATATGCGCATTTTGAGCTCCTGCGTTCAAAGCTTGCGTTCATGCATTTCTACGCAAGTTTCTAGGTCCGTTCTGGGGCTCTAATGCGCCATTGAGCACGCGTTTAAAGATAAACCAGTTGAACTTTGAGGGATTGGGGTATGGTAATGATGTATAGGAAGCATCCTTTTTAATTAATTCATGGAAGTACCAGCCAATGAAAATACATAATGGACGTGAAATTATAAATCGCAGTTTGTGCCCAGCCAAAATTATATGAAAAGCCTGGCGCAAGACTCATAAGATTCTTGAAAGTGCCACAGATGCCCTGTGGATGGATGGATGGATGGATGGATGGATGGATGGATGGATGGATGGATGGATGGATGGAGAAGGGGGGTTCACCTGCTTGCAGCAGAACCGACCTCCCAGTGTTTCAGCTTGGATTCTTTCAGGCCAGATGGACACATCCTGACCAGCAGCTGCAGCATTGCAGACACACTGTTGAGACGCCAAGCAGAACATCCCATAAAAACAGATTATACTCTTTACAACGGGGGTAATCAGAGTTTTTATTACACCTTCATTTGCTCTGGTGACTCCCCGTAACTCCCATGTCCATCTAAATGCCTGCAGACTGAACGTGTCATTCACAGAGACTCCTGTTATGAAAATGGAAGTAGGTCATAAAATAAAATGAAGAGCTAATTGGGGATCAATTACACTGGGTGTTAGATGCTCATATAGTGGATGTATGTCCCAAAACTAATCAGGAACGATCCAGTTCCCTGCTTCCTCTGTCTAATAAAAATAATAATGATGATCATTTTTAAAAAAATATTCTTTTAAAAGTGACTTTTAAAAAATAAGAGTTTGAAACTGGTGCGTTCTCAGGAGTTGACTTAGATTCCCACTCCGATCATCTTTCTAAATATGATCATGGGTTTTTAGCAACGATCGAAAAACCTGTGTGGTTTTTCCGCAGAGAAACTAGAAATTCAACCTGAGTTGTGGGCAGGACCGTTGGAGCAACCATTCAGCCTGCATTCCTTGAAGTATTTTAACCCGTCTAAATGCAAATGAACATTTTCATGACTTTTACTTACTTGACACCGAAACAAATGTATCTAAATACGTTTTTAACCAAAACTACTATCAAGCATTTGCACCCTTCATTCCTAGTTAGCTCGTCATAGTTGTAGTAGTTGGACAGGACAAGTTAAAAAAAAAAAAAAAAAAAAAAATGCTACAAGAACATGTTAAAGCACCAAAAACACAGTTTTCATCACGGTGGGTCTTTAAAGGCGGGAGGTGACTAAGTGTCTCAGTTGCCTGATGGGTTGGACAGGAAGCTCCCCTCCTCTATCTGTGAGTTTTCCTTTAAACATTGGTTAGTGGTTCCATGTTTTCTTTTGCTTACAAAGCAGCCATAATGAAGACATCTCTGCAAAAGCCAACACACACCAGATTGCTGTCGTTTCTCAGCAGTGTTGGCCAGAAAACGGGAACTCACCGCGTTGATTATTGCTGGCATTCTTAGAGTTTTGCAGGCTTATTCACTCTGTGTCAGAGGCAGAAAAAGAAGCGGTCCGCAATCTCCTTCAGCAGCATTAGACCGCGCCGTGTTGGTAAGTGTTTACAGAAACAGCAACCATCAGCTTTCCTTAATAGCATGACAAACAGAATCGTGGCGAATTTCCCCGCGGAATATGCCATACTTACCTCTCAGAGGGGCCGTGTCAGCTCATTTAAAGCCTCTAAAAACTGCACTGTCGACTCGCATTGAGCCGGCGTGATGTGGCTACATCTGTTCAAACACCCACAGCCACTGATCCCCAGATAACTGCGGAAAAACACACACATTCACGTCTTAATAGAAACCTGTGCCACATTTTCCCTGTAATGAAGAGGCAGGCCACTCTGAAGCTTCATACAATCTGTGTCCTTTAAGAGTCTGGTCACTAATATGTCACATATTTTAGTTGCTCCAAAAAATGCTCAAGAATTTAAATATTTTTGCAAGTAATGTTTGCTTTGCCTTTTTGCAAGGATGTAGTTTTTCTCAGCATGCAGAAGCTAGCCTCAGGTTAATGACCCTTTGGATCCCATTTGGCCCCTTTATCTAGGACCCAAAAACAAGCCTGCTTGAACATTTGGGCAGTAATAAACTCATAATAAGCCTAGTTTTTGACTTCAATGTGACATCATGCTTGGTCAAGCACAATGACTCAAGGGATAATTTTTAACTCTCGTGCTATCCTGGGCATGTTAACATTGGGAGTTGGGTCATCTAGACCCCACTAGACAGTGTGTTGAACCTTTTTTTTTCAATGATTTGTGATCTTCACTGGTCTCCATAGATGACATAATATCCTCTTCAACCTTTATCCACCTTTGTCATGGTAGGGAGAACACGTCAATGTAAGGGTGGGGTCATAGGACAAGGGTTAAGAGCAAACTCATCAGAAAGCTGTCAAATTTGGCAGTTTGAAACCAGAACTTGCTTCTTGTTTAAAGTTTATCATATGTCTCCAGTTCAGAACTTACTTGTGTGTCCCCCACAAAAGCAGCTGTTGAAGCTCAAGCTACGATCACACGGCCCTCACCATCTCACATTCAAGCGACCACCTCCAATGAAAATTTTACGTAAGAATGAATTTGGTCCATAACATTACAACCTGTGATGTTACAAATCTGCTCTCGTTGTTCATCAACCTGTGTAATGTCAACCTTTTATTAAACAGCAAATGTGTCCAAAGAAGGTTCATTTGTTTCTGATCAAAAAAGCCAACATGGGTTGATCTCTGACTGACTAAAGTCCTTTGATCTAAGTCTCAGGTGCAAACAGAACTCTGGAAACAAACTGGATTCTCCGTGTATTCAGGGTGTATTCAGAGTAGAAAGGTTTGTTGGTCCGGACAGAGTCCACTTAATTTGGTCCGGATCGAGTGCTCAACCTTACATGTGGTCTGTTTTCAGACTGCCTTTGAACCGGACATTTCATTTATAAACCAAAGCTTGTAAACAAAAGCTTGTGTCTGAAAATCTTTTCAGTCATTGGCCAGGGATTACGAGGGCGGGGCAAAACAACAAGAGAAGGAATTATAGAAGTCCTGCGCTTTGCAGTCCTTGTCGGGATAGCTCACTTATTCAGACTTTATATTTCGCTGACCAATTGTGAATGTCTGCATCGTCAGGGACAACACTTTTTACTTTGGTACAGGAGAGGCGTGCTGCAAGCGGTTACTATGGAGACAACTAAGAAGGTACTGATAAGTATTTATTACATAGATTGTAGGGAAATACATGAGACGTAATGTGGATTGCGTTAAAAGCTGTTTTAAAGAGCCTGAATCTGACAATAATTCAATGAGTTGCTGCGTGTCATTGTGTCATGTTTCTCCATGGCTCATGGTTGCTACAGTCCTAATCTTTTTACATCCCATAATGCTCGCCTACTGTGGCCGTTTTGGTTCAGTTGTTCCACTCTAAACACAGAGACCATTCAGACTGAGGAATCTCAGAATGAACCGAAGCTTAGTGAAATTGGAAACAAACCAGGACCACGTTAAAAGGTGGGTCAGAGAGCAGTCCATGGTCCCGGACCAGGGTCCGCCTGGCTGTATTCAGACTGAACACGTGTTCCGGATTGTCAGGGGAAACAAACTCTGGTTCACTTTTTATTCAGTTAAAACTCTAGTTCAGTCTGAATACACCCTTTAAAGTGCTTCTTCATATGATGAAGATCTACTGCATAACGCCTCATAGACATTCCTCGATCATCTGCAAAGATTTGTAACTTTTGAGCAAATCCATCTACTAATAAATCCGGATTTGGTCAAAGGGATGCTAATAATAAACCTGGTTATCTGTACCTTTTTCCACAGTTCTTCTTTCCTTTTCAGAGGAACTCTGAGCAATAATCAACCTGGTGTTTCACAGAGATTAGAACAACAAAACAAGTGTTCTGAACCATCCATCCATTGTTTTATACATATGAAAATAACTGTGGCCAATTCGGCCGTCCCTCTGTGTTTTCTGTCTCTAGTTAGGTTCATTATAAAAGGAGTAAGTCATCACTTCTTTCCTGGCTACTTAGCAGTTCCTCTCATCAGTGCCCACTGACTCATCCATCTTCTGCGCTTTTTTTTCCCAAGGACATTTTTCTTAAACAACTCTCAAACTTCTGTTTTCCTCTCTGTCCTGCTCTCACTCACCGCTGAGGTTTTTGCAGCGGCCCTTTCCCCAGAGATGATATTCATACTTCCTATAACCGTTACCTCAGTAAATATTATTTTAACAGTAAGGCTTCACACTTTCCTCGTCTCAGAGTTACTGTGGATGTGGGCAAGAATCAGGCCGTCGTGAAGTGTGAGAGCGCAGTAGTGTGGGAGGACGGCGTGGGAGGAAAGAAGCAGGATTTCACTCTTCAGTTTTCCATTTTGTGGACAGAAGGAACTAATAGAACTGCTCCGCTCGATTAGTACTAAGAGAAGTAAAACAGTGGAGATGTACTTTGATGTGTTACACGGGTATTCAGAAGAGATGCAGAATGGATTAAAATGAAAAAATAGAGAAAAAGTATCCAGGCTTTGAGCAATTTTCAAAGAAAGAAGGCGTTTTTGTAAAAAATAAAAAGAAGTCTGACGTTTTCCAAAACACAAAAATCACTGCATCCTCTCCAGATATTAATCCCAGGACTTCAAGGACCAGATTGTTTCCTTAATTCTTCTTTCTTACAGTGTCTTTGAGCAAAGATTTGACCTCTGCACACACCTCATACTAAATGAATTTTGAGGCATTGTGTATAACCCCACCCCCACTGCCTAAATACAAATTATGACAAATTATGGTTCACTTTTTATTCAGTTCAAACTCTAGTTCAGTCTGAATACACCCTTTAAAGTGCTTCTTCATATGATGAAGATCTACTGCCTAACGCCTCATAGACATTCCTTGATCATCTGCAAAGATTTGTAACTTTTGTAACTGCCTTAATTCTTCTTTCTTACAGTGTCTTTGAGCAAAGATTTGACCTCTGCACACACCTCATACTAAATGAATTTTGAGGCATTGTATATAACCCCACCCCCACTGCCTAAATACAAATTATGACATCACAGCAGGCAAAACCATGAATGGTGCCAAAATCTCCTTTAGAGCTAGATTGAATTGTTTAAAATCCATTGATGAAACCCAAACACACGTGTGGGTTATCCAAAATAATTTTGAAATTGTGATGGGATAGCCACAGGACCTATGGCTTGGTTGCCGTTTTGTGGCAAAGTTTGACCATTAAAGATTTTCACACACAATAAGGAAAAGAAGGTTTGTTTGAGTGATCTTCACACAAGGCTAAAACTGCAATCAAAGTTTTTATTTACCTTTGCCCTCAGGAAGAGGTCCCCATCTTAAATATTCTAAATAAATCACCTTTGGTAGCAGCTACAAATTTAAACTCCTCCAGGGGTTTTAATCCACTGCCTCCTAACTCCTCGAGCATCATTGGGAAGCTACTGGGAACAAATGTTGAAATTATCAGTTGTCGATTGGGGAGCTAGCAAAATTCTCATTACCCTGTTTCTCGCAGATTTTTTTAGATTTTAACATATGATGTACAGAATATATATACAGAATGTGGGTTAACCAGAAAACCTCCGTTGTCAAGGAAATCCAAAAAGTTACTTTAGCTGATTTTTCCAAAACAATTACACAGACCTGTTTGATACCCCCAGGCAAACAAAACATAAAATAGTTGCTATGGAGATAAAATAAAGAGAAAAGCCATCAAAAGTAGGGGGGGGGGGGGGGGGGTTGCCATGAATTTGTCTCATGCAGCTCTGACTAGAGTGGGAGACGTAGAGGCTGAGAGTGAGGGGAGCATAGCAGCCGTTCAGCTCGTGATGTCGGGTCAGGAGGGGGCAGCGAGGAAAAAGCACTGCTTTAATTTGAATTATGAATTCATAATTGATTTCATATCTAAAGACTGATCATTTGCAATTTCAAAACAACACTCAGGTTAACACTTTTTCAATCTTTTTTTGTAGGTCAGGGGTTAAACTTTTTTTCCAGTCTAGTTGTGTTAAATTGGCGTCTGCAGTCTGTCACAAACGACGGTTTTAAACATTTGCATGCTGTTGATGGGAGATAAGGGACAAAGGAGAGTGGTGTCATCCTCTGTCTGCGCTTACCTACAACTCAGTTGCAAGAAATCAAAACCAGCTGACTGTTCTGCATCCTGTTTTTATTCTTTTCAAAGCACATTTGGACCTGGAAGTGCAGAGTATTGACAGTTTTTTATTTATTTATTTTTTTGCATTCTGCTCCTCTGCTGAGCGGAAAGGAGTGGGAGGAGAGTGGGATGCTTCACACACACCGCAGGAAAAAAAGGCACTGTGCTTCCACACAATTGTTTTTGTCCTGCGAAACCCTTTTTGATGCATGTACTGTCACCTCTTTTTCAGTAATTCTTAATTCCAAATAATTAAAAAAAAATTCTTCTAAAAGAGCGGAACCATTAGCCAAAGTCTACTGCACAGAAATCGAATGAATGCATAGGAAAAACACTGACAGCAGAGATAACGATAGATGCTCCGCATCAGTCTGTACACGTCTCCAAGAACCCAATCCAAACCCGACAGATGCTTTTTTAAACTAAAACTTCTAAAAACAAACTTCCATTTTCTGACCCTGTTTAATCCCTTTTGGGGTCACATGGTTGCTGGAGCCTATCTCAGCTGTTGAAGGCGTTGTACGCCCTGGACAGGTCCCAAGTCTGTTACAAACTCACAATTACACACCCAGGATAGAATCATCAATTAACCTGTAAGGCATGTTTCAGACTGTGGGAGAAAGCCATCCATGTACGAGGAGAACATGCAAGCTCCACACTGAAAGGCCCCAGCTGGGATTGGAACTAGTTGCTGAGAAGGCATCGTGCACCAGAATTTTTTATATCGATAGAACACAGGAACAAAATCCTGAAAATGTTATGAAAAACAGGAACTTTATGGTAAATGGCTTATACTTATATAACACTTTCTACCTTCTTTCAAAGGCCCAAAGCGCTTTACAGTCACATTCACCCAGTCCCACAGACATTCACACACTGATGGCTGCTCCACTGCCAGACACTGGTGCCAACCTCCCACCAGAGGCAAGGTGGGGTTCAGTGTCTTGCCCAAGGAAACTTCAACACATGGGAGTGCAAGGCGGGAATTGAACCTTCAATCTTACGATCATGGGTCAAGTGCCCTACCGCTGCACCACGGCCACCATGGTGACGAAATGATCGACATCAAGCTGGTGTGTGAGATTTCTACATCAAATCAAATTTCCACTAGAGGAGAGTAGTAATAAATTACATTTACTTAACTTACATGTATCTTGTAAAAAGTTGTGTAGGATGCTTTGGTGATTAATGCTGTGTATTGTGATGTAGCTGTTTGATGCATTGTTTTGTGAATGACCTTTATTCAAATTACTTTTTATGAGAAAACACTGTACTCTTATCATAACCTTTCTGCACTGTACTCCTTACTTTAACTTAATTGCATTTTTAAAGAAAGCATGTGAACAAACAAGGAATTGTTCTTCCTTTTTGGGATCAGAGAATACCAGAATTTTCACATTCAACATCAGATCCAGTAATAAAAGCCTGACAAGACACATTTTTATTCTTTTCAAAGTATAAAAAAGTCTTGTCTTATTGCTCAAAGTGGGTTGTTTTTTTTACTAATTGAAGAAATGTCTACAGCAGTGTGTCTGAGTACACAACATAAAACATTCTAAACTTTTTAAAAAGGGAATTTGACCTTTTTTAATGGCAAATCCTTGAAAAGTGGTTTAAAATTATTTAAAAGATCCTTTCAGATATAAATCTAATTGTAAACACAAAATATAGAGGCCTGAAAATGATAGAAAATGGCCCAGTTGTGAAGTCAGGACTGTGGATTTGCACCTCTGCTAAATCCATGTTTATCAATGAGATCTGAAGGAATGTTCAGAGAAACCCGTGGGACGTCTTCCCCCCAAAACTCACTTTCACACTCACCTCCTCCTCCTCAGATCTTCACCAGCAGTAAGATATTTTGTAGGACAACTTTGAACTTCTAGAGTAAAATATTTTAAAGTAAAACTATTTATACTTGAGTAAGTTGGATATCCACCTCAGGATTTGATGCACCATCAACTATTTTAGATTTTTACTGAAAAAAAACAAAAACATTTATTTACATGTTGACGAAGAAAACCCAAAAGTCACATATCGATCTGACTGCTTTAATCATAAAGATGTATCTACACCAAGAACAATAGAAGGAGTTAGAAAAGAAGTCAACAGTTTTTCCTATATTTCTGCAGAAAAAGGTGATTATTTTGTGGATCATTAGATAGAAGAATCCACAGCTGTTGAGATAAGCAGGAATAAGGCCACGGTCATCACAGTAAGCACTGACCTTGTCATGGCAAGCTAGGCAAGACAGAACCAGGCGCTGGAACCCATAAGGGAAACACAGGTGAGTAAGATGGTAAGAAATTGTTTTAATTTGATTTGGAGCAGCTTGGGATCTTGATGTGGCTGGAGTGCAACAGGTGAGGTATCTGGAGGTAGCTATGGCTTGTGGCGTGGCTGGAGGTCCTTGGAGTTCCGTGAGGTTCTTTGGCTCAGGTAAACAGGTGACTCAGGTGTCCACTTATGATGTGAAGGTCCTGAAGGCGAGGCATAAACAACATTAGACGACAACATGAGCACATGGACTAGAATAAACATGAGACTAGACTAGGCACCATCAGGGGAAACGAACTGGCGATGAATACTGGTTCTGGATCTCCTTTTGAAGGTCTGGCGGTTGATGAGATGAGTGGACACAGCTGAGAGGAATCAGGAGCCAAGCAGAGAGGGGAGGGGGGGAGAGCTGACAGAGGCACCATGACAGACCTCCCTTTAAAGGGAAGATTCCTCCCGTCTGAACTCCCTCCCGTTTGTTTTGTTGAAGAAAACCTTTGGGTTGCAGTTGGAATTAGAAAGCAGGCCTCAGGTTGGGATGACTTTGTTTGTATTACTTATTTGGTTTGAAGAAATTACATGTTAATCCTACATGAATCAGTGTAAAGCCTCCAGAGGAGTGCAGCGTCCTTGTAATGTGTTTGCAGTGAATAAATGAAGCCCCCCCGCCCGTCCCCGTCTCCCACCGAGTTGCTCTCGGGCAGGTGTTTTTCTCTGTCGTCGGCTTCCTGCTGCGCCGCTTCGTTTCAGGCTGCCAAGCTCAATGCAGCCCCTGCCAGCTGCTGAAGGTGGGAACCCCGATCGGCTCCGACTCTGCCTGCCTGAGTCTGGAGTGCCGGCTGCTTGATAGGCTCAGCGGTGATAGACTTTAATTGCTTTTTCGTCCTGTCTGGCTGCATAAGTTTTGTCAAAAAAATTCCGATTTCTGCAGCCTCCTTTGCAGAACAGGAGCCTGAAGGCATGTTGGCTTAAAATGAGGAAGAAACTGTGGAGCTGGAGTGTGCAGAAGTGAGGTGGATCAAAGATCAAGAAGAAGGGGTCTGTGCAAACCATAGCTGCAGCAGAAGTGTGCAGATTTCCTCAGACAATCAGGCTTATCTACTGCTTAAAGCCACTCAGGAGGTCAAACGCACGGCCATCGCTGCTAATCTTTGCTTCGCCGTCAGCCGCTGTTCCTCCACGTAGAGGCTGTTATCTGTGTGCCGCAAAAACACACACGGCAAATGTTTAAGAAGTGGAGGTTCATTTGATCTTTTTAATGAGACTAGAGCAAGAAAATATCTCATCAACAATCAGGGTTACAGGTTCCTGCAAGAAGATTTGGTTTTTTCATTGCCGATAAACAGCAGGCCTCCTATGTTTTTTTAATGTGTAAAGCTAGAAAATGCAAACCTTCAGTGGAGAAATATTAATTTTCTGATCAAAGTATAGGTCAGAAAAAGTTGCTTTGAGGTAACATAAATTGGAATAATTGTTCAAAAAAGCAAAAAAAAAAGGAAAAAGAAATGAGTTACTGTTATTTTGCATCATGGTTATGTTTTGTTTGGGATTATAGATTACGTTTTAAAAAAACTATTTGTGAATTGTATTTTTAACTGTGTGTCTATGCTTTATACCATATTTTATACTATGTTTCAGCTAAACATTGAGGGTAAAATTTGCTCAAACAATTTCAATTAAATTGCCTTACAGGACTTTAAATAATATTAATGTGTAAAATAATCTCAATTCAGGCATGAAATTATTCTGATGTCTGATTTTACTGCAGCACAATTTTTTCACATTCATTTTTTAAACATGGAGCCACAATATATACACTTTTATTACATTTTTATGCCACAAATATTTATTCAGACTCATTTAAAAATGAGATTGTGTTTAATAGAACACCAAAGCCTCAGTCTCCGGCATTTCTTTGATGTTAAAGACCCACTCTGATGAAAATTGTGGTTTTTGAAATGTTCTTGTGGCATTTTAATGAAGGACATATATGAAGAATATTAAGATTTAAATTGTATTTCTGAATTTTTAAAAAATGAAAATCATGGTGAATCAGGAGCAGACAGAACAATGCTGTTGGAAAAAGCTTTTCTGTGTTGTAGAAACTACCACAGCAGGCCACGAGCTTCCATCTCCGCTCTGATGCATCCACAAGACTACTAGATCTATCTATACATATATATATATACATATCTATATATATATATATATATATATGTATATATATAGATATGTTATCCTAATTTCAGTTCATGAACAAACAAAAAATCTGAGGGATTTTAGGAAAATAATGTGTCTTACAGTGTTGTTGCTCAACAGTAAAATGCCGATCACTTGTTCAGAAAAAGAGGTTTTTCATACTATAAACAAAACTTGAAATGTTTTGAAGTGACTGACCTTTAAATGTAAAGTTGTTTTGCTTTTTCAAATAGAAAACCCCAATGAAAAAAAAAATGTTTTAAGGTAACAGATTATCTGATACCAACATTTTGCATGTGTCTTATGTTCCCAAAAGAAATCATAATGTATTTTCTAATGAGTTCAAACTAATGTATTGTTGGTTTACAGATGGGACTCTTGAATTGTTATTTTCTAATAAAAAATGAAAGCGGTTAAAATGAAAAATCTGCAGAGTGGAATTCTGTGTGCTTCATAAAAACCTGAATGCACCTGAACACAGATTCTAAGAAAACATCTTAATCTGGAAGAGTACTTTTAGAAATTGCCCACTTTGTGCAGATGATGAGAACAGGATGTTCTTCTCATTTCTGAGCGTCAAATATCGAGCAGATTCGGTCTCGGCTAAGAGCTTCTGCTGGTTGGTTGACTTCATCACCGCCTGCACTGTAGAGCTTTAAATTATTCAGGAGCTGCTCAGATTGGGAGGGGAAAAACACAAGCTAAAAGGATGAGTGGGTGATGGTGGTGGTGGTGATATGGTGGTGGTGTTGGTGGAGGGGGGGGGGGGGTATTGTCTTAGACAGCAGCCTCTAGTTTCTTCCCTTCCATCTCACTGCATGTCAGATCAAACGATGCTGGCCAGAATAAATCATGTACTTTGCCGTCTCTGGTTCGCTCGTTCCTCAGAAATAGTTTGAAAAGTCAGTTTATGCAGCAGAATGTGCATTTTAGCCCACACTGCGATGAAAATGGATCCTATAGGGTGATGTAAACCACTGCAGGGATTTTATATTCTGTTCTCCAACCTCAAACAACCTCCCATACATGAGCTATCCAGCCTCTCTATAAATTAAGTTTGCACTAAATCACTTCTGTTAGAGTTAATGTCAGGAACTGGCAGCGGAGGACCCAAAATGGAGGAGACCGGGCATGGTGGCAGAAACTTAGGCATTAAATAAATAAACTTGAACAAGGCAAAACCACTGAGAACCAAAAAGGTGTCACAACAAAGCAGAACAGAGAAGGGTAGATGACCCGACAAGGATGAACAGAAAACCAGACACTTAAATATTAACTGAACTGAATACAGCTGTGGATCATGAACCTGAAACTGGTGTGACTGACAAAAAGGAAAGCAAGACCAACATAAAACCAAACTAAACCACAGAATTCCTATACTTTATTCTACTACATTCTGTCAGCAGAGCAGAAGATGTCACGTTTGAAAAACTACAGCAAAACAAATTGGCACACTTTGTTGATGCCAAATATGGGATTTTCTTCAACCTTTTAATGCTAAAAACAAACAAACAAACAAACAAACAAACAAACAAACAACCAAATAAATAAATAAATAAATAAATAAATAAATCCATCAGGTTGGTTTGGCCTGGACTAAGCATTCAAACTTTATGAGGTACAGAGAACAACATGCTTTCCTCCTGCTGGGGATTTAACCAAACAGCTTCACCTTTCCTGATTGTGTTTCCTGCTGAAAGAGTTCATGTTTTTAGTTCAGTGTTCCCTCGCTTTTTCGCTGATTTTTTTGAAGCGCACTTTTGCACGTTTTAAAAAAAAAAAACGTGTTGTGTTCTGCATTCTGATTGGCTGTAGATCTTGTCAATCAATCTCCTCCATGCCATGTCTGCTGTTCAGAATGCGATGAGTTTTTCCAGTTACATAAAAGTACAATCGTGATCAGATGTTTGCTTTCATACTGTAAAACTGGTCTTATTTTTCTATGAAGGTTTGAGCTCTGAGAGTTTAAAGAAGAGAGAAAAGAGAGAAAATGTTCATGTCTGTCTGAGAAAAGTCATACAGCCACCAACGTAAGTCTAGTTCGTATCAGTTCTGTTTTGAAAAGTCTTCTGACTTGTAAAAAGGATGTTGCTGCTAGTGAATGTATAAGAAAACTGGACTGAGTGAGAGTGATGTCACCCAAAAAAACACGATTTACTTCTGTTTCCAACAAAATGTTGTAGCCAGACGACATCAGAATGTAGTAATTGGTTTTAATCAGAGTCATCATTGCTATGGCAACCACTCTCCAATCAAGAGTAAGCTTATTGGAAGTCCACACCCCTCTAAGTTTCGAAAATGGCCTACATAAAATCTGTCAAAAGATCACGTACTTTTACTGAGGCGTCTCATTGGTCCGTTTATAACATGAATAACTTCCAATAAAGAAAAAATGTTATGATAAAAAAATTTGGATTGGCAAGAACTTGTTCTCATACAGTCAACTTACATCTGAGTTCACCTAAACATTGCAAGGAATTGTGAGTAAGATTGGGATTTAAATGCATATACACCAATTGACAGTAAATAGGAACTGGACTGAGCGACCTCTCTACCGTCAAACAGGAAGTACCTGCTGGTCTCAAAAATCAGACTTCCCATAGACTTCTATTGAGAAATAAACAGCTTTTACTCAGTCATTATGTTCATGTTTTTTCAATATTTGGAGAATTTCTAAAAAGGATTTTGTCCTTTGAAATTTTGGAAAATCCCACATAATAGGGAGATGGGTACAAGAATTTAGTAACTTAACTTAAAAACATTGTTGTCACTTTCCGCTGACTTTTATTGTGAAGAGAATAAATTTTATTGATCTAAAAATGAAAGCCTGTTGGTAAAATTTGTGTCGGAAAGTTTCCAAGTACCAAACATGACAAACCTTTTCAAATAAACACACTGGATGAGATTCATCAGGAAGTATTTTAACCCATGAGGACCCATCAGTAATCTCAGAACGTGTTGTGTGGTTCTGTTGGTCTGCGTATACATCCCACATAATTTTCAATTTAAGGAAACATGGGTTCTTATGGGTTAAGAGGCGACACAAAAACAACAAATTTCTGTGACAAAATAAATAAAGAAAACATTTTATTATGTGACAATAGCATGATGGGTATTCTACACAACATATTTTGGACCATTAAGAAAAACCTTCAACTGAGAAGTGATGAGCTATGTACAAAACCTACTTTATTTTGTGGGTTTTTATTAACATTGTTTGCTGTATCCCAATGCACAACCACACCCCCGACACACACAAATGAAAAGAGAGCTGGGCAACAAATGATCCTAAAAAAAGCCCAAAGCCTCTGGAATCAAAGCTAAATCTATTTAGCAGAAGCAAAGGGTAACAAATTCACTTCTATTCACACACGGATCTTCTTTTGTCTGTAACCCATAGTCCTCGGTCCTTCCTGCACCTGGAGCATCCTGGAGCAGCCCATTGTGGAGGAAAGGAAAGAGGAAGTATGAATGGACGCACACATGGTCACTTCCCATGTGGATTCAATTCTTCTCCTATGACTCAAGGTTTCAGGTCGCTGTTGGAACATTCGCTCTGATGGAACTGGAACAAAGAGTCCAACATCAATGCGAGGCGCAGCAGCGCCTTCCACCCCGCCACTGTTTTTACAGTTGGTGTGCAGAGGCCAGAGGCTGCTGCACTTTCTTTTTTACAGCGGACACAGACACAGCTGCATAATGATTGATAAAGAAGAAGACGGGTCAGGATTTTTGCATTCGTCCTTGCAGATGGTGGGAAACCACTTATGGTGTAATTAAAGTGTTACAAAAACTGTGACAAATAGCAAAGAGACATATTTATTCTTTTTTGTGTGTGTCTACATTCCAGTTAGAAGCACACACCAAACCCCTATAATTTATTTCCCACAGAATGAAAATCTTCTGAAAATATTTAAAAAAAATGTTTTGTTTCAAAAGCCTTTCTTCTCAGACTTCCTGTCAATATAGGGAACAATTACAGAAAAAGTGTAGGAACATTACAGCAGCAACCAATTTATGTGTTTAGGACCCTTTTAGAGCCCTTCAATCAAAACCTTGAGTTTCACAAGGAAAGCAGAAGCATTTAAGCTTTCAACCTTGTAAAAAGAAAAAAAGAAAAAGCAAAACCAGACAGCACTTTGAAAATATTGTCTTTCAATGATATTTTATTTTGAAGGTCAGGATACAAAGACTTGAAGGACTCAATGCTGACTTCCGAGCACCGACTTGAAAACAAATCCTCTGCAGCTTTTCGTGAGGCATTTCTTTTCACCGAATGCCTCAGAGGAAAAGCCGTGATGATGGCTCGGTTTTTCATAACCAAATCTCAGATCCAGCCTTTGGTCAGCGCATGCAGCGGCCGTCGTTGTGCTGTCAGCCTGTTCATGTTGTGTCCAGCGGTGACAGTGGAAGCGACGGTCCTGTCAGCGCTCGTCGCGGCCTCCCGTCCGCAGCGCTCACAACATGTCAGTGTTATGGTCAACACAGAAGGCACTGGGGCATCATTACCATCTGGCTGGAAGGCTACATTGATGTTCTGGACACACTCACACACTGGTCCTGCAGACCGCCACCACTTGGAGAGCAACAGGAGGAGGGGAGCAGTGGGAATGTGAGTCTAGCTGCTGTGACAGTCCATCCAAGCTGACCGCCAGCTCTCTGATGACACTTGGCCTGGTTACCTCTCACTACTCTACAACATTCCCTCTGCTGGCGCGCACACATTCCCATCCAGAGAAGACCTTCCAGCAGCCTTCATTTTCTCACCAGAGTCCCCCAACGAGTCATTATTTCCTGACACAGAGACACACAACATGGTGTCCTTTTCTACCAAAACACAGCAGGGGAACCACTCTTTCCTTTAATTAACTTCATGATCAACACACAAGGTTGTGATATTTACTAATGAGTGGAAGTTAAAAAAAAAATACATTTAAAAAAAGGGGTCCCAGGATTGTGCCCAGGGGAACACCTGAGGTAAGAGCAGAAAAATGGGATTTGAAACATTTCAGCTGAAAGAACTGAGTGCATCCCAAAATGTAGGATTCAAACCAGTTGAATGGAGTATTTGCATAAGACAGCCAGTAATAAATCTTCATTTGTTACTTTATAAAACAACTAATCAAGAAAATGTAAGCTAATAAAACACACCATAAAATTCTCAGCAGGAGCAGAGTCAATTTATACGAGGGATAGGGATGCCAAAAAAATATTAATTGATGAAAATTTTCTGAGAAAACAATGATGCCATGTTTTTGCATTGAATTACCTGCAGTCTTTAAAGCTTTGGTCACATTCAGCTGGACACAGGTTGACCTGTACAGGTGTTGCAGGTTTTTGCGTTGTCTGGGCTTGTGGAGCATTGTACACAGGAGCGGCCGCATCATAGAGCTACGCTCACACACCCCTCAGCAACATGCATTCAGGGACAAAAGTCTATGTAAACACGTGTCTATGCATGTTTCGAGCTCTGTGTTCAAAACTCTTACATTCACACGTCACTACGCAAGTTTCTACGGCCGACCTTTTTCAGACTCTACGTACAAAACGTGTGGCCATTGACCAATCAGGGACTCAGATTTGGTAGTGACGTATGGATGGCGTCCCCTTTTAACTGACGGAAGGGCAAACCGTTCAAAAAACTCGTCATGAAGAAAGAAAATCAGTAAACATGGCTTGTGCCTGGCTGGAATAATGTGACACCAAGTCTTCATCGAAATAGAGCGGAGTGGTAAACAGTAGAAAAACAAAAGAAGAAGAAGCCCCTCACTGCTTGTTCAGTGTGAACACTATGGGCTGGATGCAATTTCAAGAACCCACATCACATGCCTGATGTGAAACTAGCACAAGAGTAGCACAGGTGTGTCCTGCAGTTTCCTTGAGGCTTGTGTGGTCACCTTAAGGCGCGTCATGAATAGTGCGGTACGCGTGTCGTGAAGTATTTGTAATCATAATGTAAGTTGCACCCACTTATGATGTTTGGGTTCTCTGTTGTATGATGCCCTTAAATCATCCTGTAGTCATTAGTAAGGTGAGTTCTGGCCTCTTACCGACTCCACGGGAATCCCACATGCATGGAGTGTGCAGGTAATGCATAAGTGCCCATAGGACGCGCACAGGATGACCACACAACCTATGCTCTGAACAACACCAATGAGCCCTTTGCACACTCCACAGACATTTGGGCGAGTTTGAAAAAAGGATCCTTCTGCATGACATGCCTGCATCTCACCTACCTCACCCTTACTTACCCATACAACCTGTCGCTCACAGCATGCCCACAGAGAAAAAAACGTGCATGAACATTTTGGCTCTACGGGTTCACCAAGAGGTTTACGACCTCGGTATGTCATGCGTGCCCCGTACAGATTTGCCCATTTTGCACCCTCAGACAGCCACCCTCAGGGCAGATGTAACTAAGGCTTAAAGCTGTTTGTTTACGCCAACAAAACAGTCACATGCATACTATTAAGAAATGCATTTTTAGATGATTTGCCATAAAGGAAAGTGGTGTTGTACATGGATCATTTTTGCTTAACTGCTAGAAAACTGATGAAGCTGCTGCACTCATCCCTGGTGAGTTCACCTTGTCCAGCAGTCTTCTGAGAGCTATTGCTCTCATTAATCTCATTTTCCTCCCCCTGCCATGCTTTCTTCTCTTTTTTCTCCTCTCATCTCTCACTCCTCTTCCCTTCTTTACAGACAGCGATCCAATTAGCTGCTGGCTGCCATGGCACCAGTTGCCTACAGATACGTGCACGTGTGTGTCTACTTGAGTGTGTGTTTGTGTAGCTGTCTTTGTAATTACCAGACTGGAAGTCCTGCATTTCCGTAACCTTGTTGTGCGTTCTGACTCCCTGCCTCACGATGCCGGTGAGTACTGCCGGTGGAGGAGTGCGTCAAGCTGGAAAGCTACAAGTTTAATTAGCCATAAAAGTCACAGATGAGCTGGATGAGCAGCAGGTCAAAGTTAAACCTCAGAGTAAACAGTAAGGTTGTTATATTTGAAAGTAGATCTCAGCTGCTTGAGACAAAATGGTGGTCTGAAAAGTTCATCAATATAGAGTGAAGGATTAAAATGTTAAATGGCGATGATAGCATCTTTGATTGGCTGAGTATCAAATATTGTTCTGAAAATGGATTCTAAGAGCTCGGTAATAAATATGTGACAAAAGGTGCCGGCAGTCCTCTCTGTGGTGTAAAGGCAGACTGTCCTGCTTCAATTGCCCCTTTGGAGTGGCCATGTCAATTTGACGGCCAGCAAAAATAATCACATATAATAATCATTACTTTCTTATATTCGGACTGTGATGCATAGATAAAAAGGTCATTTTACATTGCTTACAGCATATTATAAAGCAATCTCCATAATGTGTTGCAGGTGACTCCTGAAATGTCTCAGTTTTCAGACAACAAGTTCATCTAAAAAATTTCAATTTATTGCAGATACTGAACTCGAATTACAAAAAAAATGAAAGTTTCAAGAATTTGTTTATTTATGTTAGTGCATAGTGAATCGCTTGACCCAATTAAATAGATGCTATTGTTAAAAAAAATCAATAAAATGTTGTCTACCACTTAAGGGGAAAAATACATACATGTAAATCAGATCAAATATGAATGCTGTAACAAGCAGACCATCATCTCTCTCTCTCTCTCTCTCTCTCTCTCTCTCTCTCTCTCTCTCTATATATATATATATATATATATATATAGGATAAAACCATCATTCTAAACCACTCAATGTTTGGGATGTAACGTTTTATTTTTAACAATAATTTGATTTATATCACATTGCAAGTCAACATGGTCGGTGAAACTCCTGGCTTTTGCTTTTAGATTAGCAATGCAGTACCAACTCTCTGGATATTCTGGACCAAATTTACCAGCAGCAGAACTAAAGATTAGTTTTGGGCGCTAAAAAGAAATTAGTAAACGCACGAGAAGGAAAGCGGACCAAGGGTGGACCAAGAAATGATGATCCTTACCAATTGTGTGTTTACAACGACTAAAAAGACTTTGAACGTGTTCAAACTTGAAAAATCCCATGATTTAATGCTATTTGAGCTGTGAGAAGGTCTTCTCTTCCAAATCTGTTGTGGCATCTGTCTTCACCCTCACCCACATTCAAATATTCCACCAGTCTGCCAGATGTCGCCCTGTCTCACACACCTCGTCTTCAGATCTACTGCACACCTGCCTCCAATTTACTCCTCCAGCGTGAACATCCTCGGTTTCCTCCATGTCCTGCTTTGATAGATCATTCTGCGGCTGTTCCACATTTTTAAGACACTTTTCTTCCATTTTGGGGAATTTTACAAACTAATCCTGTGAATACATTTGAAAAAGTTGAAAACATTTTCTGTTCTCTAGCAGACATGTAGATTTGTTTTGCATTATTTTCCACATTAATCCAAAATAAATAAATAACAGAAACTGCTGCATGTTGCGGTAATAGAATGGAATTTTCCATCAACAATTGTAGTAATGAAGGTCATAGATGAGAAAAGACTCGTAACTCTTTGTTGTGTTCAGAGGGGAAAAATATTTTCTATATTTCTGGTGTGTCCAAGGTGCATTATCGGTCTATTGTCAGTCTTTTGCCCCCCCCCCCCTCTCCCTTTATTGTCAGTCCTCCTTTCTCCTCATCCTTTAAGCCTCTTTTATCAAGGACCTTGGGTCAGAGGGAACAGCAGCTGCCCAAGGCTGAGGGGTTGACCTCTGAACTTTGTGTTGCAATGGCGTGCTGTCTGTTCACGCTCAATTTAACATGGCAATATGAATGAAAGCAGAGAGCAGGCAAGGATCAATGAGTGAACGCGACTGGAATTTAGCAGCTGGGTTTAGTCTTCACGTGGAGATAGAAGTGAGCTGTTACGCTCTCATAAAAATCCTCTGATTGGGGAATAAAGAAAGCTCCATGAAGTCATAACCCTGCATTTGACGGGCCAAAGTTTTCAGCTTTGAGCCTTAAAACGTTTAAAATCAAAGAGGGTCTGATCTTTGTCACGCTGATCATATTCAAAACCCCAATTTTTGCTAATAAATTCTCACATCAGGCTGTTGGAAAAGTGAGATAATTTCACAAAACTATAATTTAAATATCTTAGCGATGTGGAAAAACCCAGTCATGAGTGAAAAGGAAAAGAACAAACCTAATGAGCACCTTTCCGATCTGTTTTTGTCTTTGGTTTGTGTGTCTGTGTGTTGGGGAGTGGATGGTTACCAGGTGTGGATTATGAGACCTAAGAACAACACAGATGGTCCAATTCTCCAGAGTCCTTCAGATGCACACGAGTAAACAGCAGCTAGCAGCAGGTTTGCTTTACGTCTACAATCACAGGAGAACCTATCCGTTTAAATCGGTTTAAATGACGGGCAAAATGTCGTTTTTAAATCACAATAGAACGGATGGATGTTTGATAAAAAATTTCTCAAATAAATGTAGTTATTGGACAGAAAAAAAGATATAATGATCTCTTACTTCTCTTCTGTCTCCTTTTGTTTAAATATAAAACCTAACAGTTATGTTCAGTTTGTTGTCAGGTTTATCTTCAATCTAAAGTATATTGGAACAAATAACTTCAACCTTTAATCTTTTAACAAGTTTATCACAAAGCTTTCTTCCCATTAAGGAATCAAATACCAAAGAAAGTATTTTTACATTGTTCTCTGTGCAAATAAACTGCATCCACTGCGCTGCAATGGGAACATCCTTCAGGACCAGCAGAGTTGTTCTTTCTCCACAGCGAAAAAAACACACTTGTTGAGCATCTTAATGAAAGCAAAGCAACCGCCTGTGCTTGCTCCAGTATTGGATGATCTATATATATGATACAAGTATTTGATGATGAATATATATGATGATAGATAGATGGGTCGGTCGGTCAGTAGGTAGATATGTATGTATGCATGTATTTGGTCAAGTCATTTATCACTGGAAGGACTTTTTTGTGTAAATGTTTCATTGTGTAAGGCTGAGTAATAGTAAGTGTTAACGTTTGTGTAGCACTTTGCTCTTTCCAAGTTACCTTTATTGCAGTTAACTTGGTTGTTCACTAAAAATCATATTCATTCTAAAACATTCTTTCTATCATCAGTCAGCTGATCAACATTTGCCAGTCAAAAGCTGAAGCTCAGTTGGTCCAAGGCTAGTTTCACGTTTTGTGTTTACACATTTTTACAATTCGTAAATTGCTACAATTGTTACAATGCAAAAGTGTAACAATGTGTAAATTATGATAATTCGTAACATGTTATAATGCGTAAATTGTAATAATTCGTTGTTGTAACAATGCCTAAATTGTTACAGTCCATAAATTGTTACAATGCGTGAATTGACAATCTGTAAAAATATTTGTACAATGAGTAAATTTTCATCACTGAACAAGATTACAGAATTTTTTTTTCATCAAAAAACTACATCTTTACTGAAACAATGATTTTTAATCCTGTTGTACTAAGATGCAGGGGTGACTTCAGAAAATGACCCCTCACCCGATGACCCTCAAGCTCCAAAGCTCACTCTAATATAAATAAGATCACATCAAATTTAAACTTAGCTAGAAAAAGGCATCTGCCAACACTTACACTAATTACTGCTGCAGGCTACAGGGACACCAGGAGACCACCGGCAGAAGATGCAGCAGACATGACTTCAGATAACAATGTTAGACAAGCAGCTGTGGCAGACAGACAGACAGACAGACAGACAGACAGACAGACAGACAGACAGACAGCTGCGTATAGAGGAGCCATGGAGGAAAATAAGACGATTTAGGATTAAATTGATCCTCTTTAAACTCACCTGCCATGTCACTGCTATTTCAGTGGTCTGGAAAGTCATTTTAAGAATAAATCTTTCCCTGAATATTCTTTAAGTTGCAGCACACAGAGAATTCACTTGAACAGCATTTATGTGGACGGAACCAGTGCTATGCAATGCTAACAAGCCTGAAAGTGATGATCAGTTTTCAGTGCTGTGGTCTAAACTCTTTAATTAACATGTGTGTGTGTGTGTGTGCCTGTGTGTGGGTGTGCCTGTGTGTGTGTACACACATGTGCATTTTGACACAGAGCCATGAAATAGTCTAATTAACATGACCTCCCTTTGATCCAGGGATAGCACACATATGATATCTGATATCTGGCAGTAAGCTGGAGGACACTACGCACAAGCTGGCGTGTATCGGTGTGTTTGTGTGTATATTCTGAGGGTAGGTCATTTTACGTAAACCCAGCCGCTAAATTTAGCCCAGATGTTTCATCCCCTCTTTTATTGCTTTCAACCAAATGCAAATTTTTGCCATCAAGAAACAATTTGACCTTGTTTGAACCCTTAAAAAAACCAGAGTGAAATAGTGTATACATAGAAAGAGGTTTGGAGAACATTAAGTAAAAGAAGAAGTGAATTAGCTGCTCTGCAAGCACTTCTGCACCAGATGGAGGGGTTTAAGCAGAAGACAGATGGACAATGAACTGCCTCATTGCACCAATATGTAAGAAACATATTTACTTCTGCAGTTTTTTTCCCCCTCTTTCAGCAAAGATGTTGTGGATCTGCAGTAACAGAATTAATATCCAGGAAAAATGTGCTCTGGTGTGAGATTCCTCTGGATCTGCTGCTTCAGGACTGCCACTTCCCTGCTGTCAGGGATGGAGAAACAGCTTTCAGGGTCTAGTTTGTCAAAGACGGAATCTCTTTTTGTATTAAAAATGCAAGCAAACAGATTTATAGTTTATATTTTTTATTTTTTTTGCTTTTGCTGAACACACGTTCTTCTCCTGCTTTTTCCTAATGTTATGTATCCATACAGTATACGTCAAGTCCTCAACATTCATGATAAAAATTCCTTATTTCCTATTTTCAGAGTGACACACTTTTTCCTACATATCCAATAAGCTAAGAGTCACTATAAACAGCAAAATAACAGTTTTCCTCAAAGATTTCACTTTCTATCTCCATCCATTGAAGCTTCTCTCTATCCTTTTTACTTTGTTTCAGACTCTTCTTAGCTTAGTCGTCTGTCATTGTTTTTCATTTTCATTCCCTTTGAGTCCGTCAGAGCTTTTTCTGTTTTTTATTCTCCTTTCGCTGTTTTTCTTCCTGCTCCTCCTCCTTTTTTTATTTTTTGTATTCACTGTCTATTACCCTCCATCACCTCCTGGTTAATGACACAGGGGACAGGTGGAGACCAGACCACCCCTTTCACTAGCTGCATGAGTGTGTGTACGTCTCACACACACATACACAGATGGTGCGCTGGCCAGCCTGTCTATCTGTCTATCTGTGGATGGGGTGATGTTGTTGAGTGCACTCATCCACAGATTATTAGCTAGACAAACAGACATGGAGGGAGAAACAGAAAAGTCAACAGAAACCCTTCCATGAGAGGAGAACGACAGAGACAAAGCGACATCTTACAGATTATCCATGTTTTTGCAAACAACTGTTGGGAAGAAAGTCTGGTGGACTGGTCAACTGGATCCAAAAAGCTGAGAAATCTCACTTGTTTCTTTGGTTTGGTCTGTTTTCACTCTGCACCCTTGAAAGTGAACTATCCACGGTAGAAACAGTTGCTCTTTCTGGGGTGATGCTGCCAAAGGTACAATTGGTATCTGCCAGCCCCTTTAGTTTCATTTATTTCGGTTTATGTAACCCTTGTGCTATCCTAGGCACTTTAACATTGGGAGTTGGGTCATCTAGACCCACTAGACAGTGCGCTAAACCTTTTTTCTTCAATGATTTGTGATCTTCACTGGTGTCCATGGATTACATGAAATCTTTCCACCTTTATCGTGGTAGGAGGAACACGTCAAAGTAAGGGTGGGGTCATCTAAGATAGCACAAGGGTTAAAGACAGTGTGTGTGTTTTTAACATGTATTTGTGGCATTTTTCTGAGAAATTTCAGCTTAACATACATTTTTTTCTAGTTTCTTTCTCTACATTTGTTTCATAAGAAAAAAAGCATAAAAACCTCCTAAAAAATAAAAAAGACCCAAAAAGCGAGAATTGTGTGAGTCTGGCTATGTGTGTGTGTTGTGGGGGGGGGGGGGGGGGATTTGCAGCTATGCTGAAAGTTTTAAGTCGATATGACTGGCTAGGAACACTTGAACTCCAGCTCGCCAGAGTCATTTGGGGATATCAAAATGTGTAATTGTGTCATTTTACGACAGCGTCAGAAATACATCTCGTCAGATGTTGGGCTAAGGGTTTGAGGTCAAGTATCTCAGCAGGAGAATGTCCTTTGATGATGGATCCGCTTTGGAGCTCAAAGATGTAGATTGGAGTCGGTAATATAAACGTTCTCCACTAATGAAACGGCAGCCTGGGAGGAAATGTTAGAACAAAATACATTATTTAGGATATTTTTAGGAAACAGATGAAGTTGAAACGACAGAGCTGTGACAGCAGAAGACGGGAATGAAGGATGTGTCACTGCTGGATGATAAGCTCTGTTGCATCTTTCCAGACCACTAACACAGTTGCAGAGGAGCAGGTGCAGAGCAGCTGCAAGACACCTAGCAGTACGTGTCACCTTGACATTTAACTGTTGTCATGTGTCGGATGATATGCTTCTCCCAGTGGTGCCCTACAGCTGAAGGTGCCTTTCAGCGCTGTATTTAATTAAAAATGTTAGAGTTTTTCTGGGAGATTTAACTCCCGCCAAAAGTAAGAGATGAAAAGGAAAGAAAAAGCCAAAAATAAACTTTTTTTTTGTCGCTTTAAAAGAATTTGCTTCTTCCTCAAACAAGAAGAAAAGTTCCAAGACGAATATTCCCACAGGGCTGTGTTTATGTGTGTGTTATTGTAAGGACATAAATATTCATGCACTGTTTGTGAGACCTGTTAACCAAATCATAAAATTTTAGAGTAACGGCAAAACGGTAAAGGTTAGATTCGGGTCAAAGTTAAGGTTTAGTTATAGCACTTGTAAAAATCTTCATTTGTCTTTTTATGTCTCGCGGTAGTCCTGGGTGGCAAGGACCAATTTTTTTTATAATTCTTCTTTCTCAATGCGCGTTTGCACGTAAATTTAGTAATAATAGTAAACAACCATCCTAAAAAAATGATGACATCACAGCGGGAGAAACCATCTAAAAATAAAAAGGGCTACTACTATCTCTTACGAAGCTCAAAATAAAATTCAAAAACCACTAATGAAATCAGAACACATGTGCCAGGGATATCCAGAGGAAGTTTTGAAATCATTATGGGATGGACAATTTGGGGTAAAGTGTGAAATTTGGCAAATTTCCCATTTTATTTTTGCACAATATAGAAAAAAGCTTCCTACATGCCCCCAGGTTAAGTCTACAACCGGCACCAAAACAGCTCGACTTTTGACCTCGTGGAGAAGCAGCCATCTTGAATTTTTCTTTTAAACCTCCATCAGTTCCAGCTTGAAATTTAAACTTCTCCTTGGGATTCTTTCACTTCCTAATGACTCGAACATCATTGGGAAGCTATTTGGGAAAAAAATCTTAGAAATAGAAGCTGCAGATGTTAGCTGCGTCAGTGCGTCAGTGTGTCTAGTTCGCAAAAGTGTTGCTCGCGCATTTTACCGGAATATTGTGTGTATTTCATAAAAAAACTGATTACGTAATCTGGACAGAATAATTTGACTATATTAGGAATGTGGGCGTGGTTAACAAAAAACTTTAGTGACCAAGGAAATCCAGAAGTTTAATTTTGCAGATTTCAAAAAGAAATTTCATATCTTCGCCCGCGGGGTAGTAAAAAATTAAATGGTTGCAATGGCGATAAACATTTAAAGAAAAGATGTAGTTTTGAAGACAGGGTTTTTTCTTGAATTTGTGTATTGCCACGTGAGGACATGTAAACTGGAGGGGCGCGTGTTGCGCCTCTGGCAGCTTTAACTGTATTTGTTTCTCGAGCAGCCTTTTCTAACATTTCATACAAACATAATAAAAATGTTTTTGCTTGTACATCCTGATATACCTCTGTGTGTCATTTAATCTCCAGCCTGTGTTTGTGCTGATGTTCACATGGATTTGTGACCTTCACAGACCTCCATCACACTCAGTAAAACCTCCTTTTTGCAGTAAGTGGACTCGGCCCTTTTCAATCCACATCAATATTACATTTCCTCCAGAGGCAGCTTCAAGATTTCTAGACGGCTTCATATTTCACACCGGAGTCTCAGGAACTCACGTTACAGTGAGCTTTAGCAGTTTGTTGGTGCTATAAATAGGCTCTCCTGACTTGTGTGACAGAAAAGATGCAGTTACTTTTAAACAAATGAAGATGAGAATAACCGTGAAAGGTGACTCTTGGTGACTGTGGAGTCCTCGTTTCCAATCAAAGACTTGGACTTGTAACAGGAAACTTGGTAATGGAGTTGGGCACCGTTTCTGAAAAAAGGTACAGTTGCAAGAAAAAAGTATGTGCATGAACGAAAAGGAAAATGTGTCCTAATGTTTGTCTACGTCACAACAATACAAAAATAGTCTTCTTATGGGAATATCACACAAATATGATATGTCTTTATGTGTGTATTGAACACTGCAGGCAATCAATAATTCACAGAAGACAGTTACAGTTGAAACAACTCCTGGTCTAGTTGTTCACTTACTTTTGATACCTTGTACTCTGAATTATTTCATGTTATGTTCAACAAACACATGAAAACATGCGACATCTTTGAATACCTGAAGATGCTACCAAAGATATAAAAAAGAAATTAAAAATGATCCGCAGAATTAATTATTTTTGACAAATTAGTTCAAGGTAAGATTTGTTTTGTTTTTTATCTGCTGTTTTTGTTGTCTTCTGCCCAGTCCAAAAAGAAATGCACACAAATATCATGATAATAAGATTCAGCATCAAACACAAAAGGGGTTTATAAAAACATACTCTTCCTGTGTTTGAAGCTACATAAACCGCTGTTGTAAGAGTAACATAAAGAGGCTCTTAGTTCTTATCTGTTTGCCCTAGCTGCTGTTTGACAAGTAAAAAAGTTACTTCATGTTTAGACAGAAGGAAAAGACAATCTGTTTCAGCAAATTGAACTTGGTAAATGACAACTAGCAGGTTTTTATAGCTAACACAAACCCGGTGAATCAGTTAAGAAGGATAATACAAACAAAGCTAAACCAAATCACATTGACTGAATACTAAAGTTAAGCATAACTGCAAGATGATTTTCAAGAGAAAACAAAAATCCTCTAAATAACCCTATAGAAGAAGAATTGAAGAAATAGAAGAAAAAAAAACTTTTTTTCCCCTAAATTGGTTTGCTGGTTCTGCTCAGGAACTCATCAGATTGCCTCTCGTCCAGTACAGCTCAGATCAGGCAGCACTGCTTTTTTAACCCTTGTGCTATCCTAGGCACTTAACATTGGGAGTTGGGTCATCTAGACCCACTAGACAGTGCGCTGAACCTTCTTTCTTCAATGATTTGTGATCTTCACTGGTGTCCATGGATTACATGAAATCTTTCCACCTTTATCCACCTTTGTCATGGTAGGGAGAACACGTCAATGTAAGGGTGGCGTCATAGGATAGCACAAGGGTTAAATAGTGATTCCAGCTACATTTTTAAAAAATCTGTGTTTGAAGGTGTTTGGAAAATTGCTCTGGAAGTGCGTGCTTCAGGGCTGCCGCTGATACTTGAACCGCTAAGAGTTTTAAATCATTCTGCCAGAAGCGACAGGGTTCATTAATCTGTCGCTAAATCAAGCAGCTTCTTCAATTTATGAGTGGTAATAAACGGAAAAGCGCACTCTCAGTACATGCGTTCACTTGATTTTTAACTTCTCTGTGGCTGTGTTGCAGTGTCCGACCCACTTTTGAGTCACTCCTTTTGTTCGACTGGATTTGAGCTAACTAAGGAGTACGCTGAGACAAAGAAGACTACGGGAAACTGAATAGAAGAAGTGTGTAATTTGCCTGCAGCCGCTTTGTGACTGCACAGGGTACTGCTGCTACAACAGTAATAATCTGATGGGCAAGGTCTGATTCCTATCTGACAGCTGTCGGCAAACTGCTGCACAGAGAATAGGTGGGAGCAAACACAGCAGCAAAGTTTTATTTTATTTTTTATTTAAATTACATCCTAAAAAGTTCCATTTTTCTCTTTTTAAAAAGACATTTGATCTCCTGGAAATTCACTTTAATGCATCAATTTAATCCTAATAAAACATCTAAAAGCGATTGAACTTGGGTTTCTTTTCTAAGACATTATGTGTGAACATTTCTTAGACCATGTCTTCATTGTTTATACCATAAGCGTGCTCACATACTCCAACGTCCGTGTGGATGCAGAGAAACATGTCCCAGCCTTCGTCCATCCTCCCCCTCCTCCTCTGACTCCATGAATAATGCAAACCTTCCATTTTCATGCCACTTCCGCTTCCCTTCCTCACATCCACCATTTCTCCTCCCCCTCCATCTCCCTCTGTGCCACAGTAAAAATAGAACCACAGACCTGCGAGCTTTCTCTCTGGTGTTTACACCATCATGACCCTCCCCACTGTTCTCTTTCTCCTGACAGTAGGGTTATTAGTCTCATTCATCTCAGCCGGCTCCCTCTATCCTCCACGGGAGCCGGAGAGCAGAAACCAGAGAAGAGGATGTCGGGCCAGGCTAGGAGCAGGGAGTAGGTCCTCGGGTAGCATATAGATGCTTCATCTCCATATCTTTATTATGGGTCTTATAAAAATAACCCTCCTAAGGCCTCTGCTGCTCGCCACCTCTCGCCTCCCACTCCTCCTCTGCATTCACTCTGTCTCAGCTCATGGGAAATATGGGCTTCTTCTGCCATACATCCCATTTACAAACTAGGATGTGCACATGGAAAACAAAAAACAGAAGAAAAAATGCGCGTACTTTATCTGTTGATGTGAGGAAGAGGAACGATGCCGAATGTCACTGCTGGAATATATTTATGGGCTGCCTGTGAGTTGTCCGCAGCTTATCCAACGGTGTGTTTCATAAATTAATTGTTTGTCTGGATCCTCTATATTACGGCTCAACATGCTGCATCTTGATCTATGACCAGAGGGACGGGCTCCAGCACCCACGAGACAGTGAGAGGAATGAGGGGGCCCTAAAGTGGAATAAGATGGATAGATGGCTGTAATGGCTTACATTTACTCAGCTATATTTACTTAAGCAATTTCTATTTTAATTGTACTCTAAAATATTTCACTGTATAATACTTTTAACTTTTACTCAAATTATTAATAGATAATGTAAAATGTGCTTTCTTTATTTGGTTGCATTAAAGGTTTTTGAAATAAGTAAAGCATCAGTAACATTTTTGCCAATAGATTTATTTTTATTTAATTCTAATTTATGCTCATTTTTATTGTTTCTTACTGGAGTGAAATGAACCAAATCGGACCACTGGTTTGAAGTTTTTTGCTTGTTTGAGACAAATTTATTCGTAAATTTGAACCTTGGAAATGAATTGAAATAAATCTGATTGTCATGGTGTCTCTGTCAGACTCCTCCCCCTCTCCCCTCTGCTTGGCCTAATTCACCGCAGCTGCCGCCACTCTACTCATCAACCTGCCAGATCTTCATAAGGAGCTCCAGGACCAGTATTCAACGCGAGTTCGTTGCCTCTAATGGTGCTTAGTCTGGCTTCTGTTTCGTTTCATGTTAGGAATCCCTCGTCTTCGTCTCACGAACGTCTTGTCCTGTTCCAGGAATACCTACTCCCACGAGTGGACGGCAAAGCTGATTCGCCGAGCAGAAACCTTCCAGAAACTCACCTTCTCAGTGGAGCTTTTGGTCGAACTTCAAGCCACGTCTCACGCCCCGGTCCGGTTCCTCAAGCGGTGCCTCCTGTCCTCGTCTGGTGTTCGGATCTCCGGAGTCCCTCCAGCCACTTCGCCTCCCTGCCGCACCAAGATTACATCACCAGCTGAATCATTAAAACCCACTTCTTACCATAACTCACCTCCTGTCATCCTTCCGGGTTCCAGCATCTGGGTCTGCCTTGCCTAGCCAGTCATGACAGAACGAACTCGCCAAAACCCCGACCCAGCTGACCCGGAAGATCTGCGTCACACGATCTCCCAGCAAGGAGTATTTCTAGAACTCCTCTACAGCTCCGTTTCCCGTATAACTACTGTTCAAGAGGACCTGATCTGCCGTTTCCAAGGTATCACGCGAACCCTCACTGAGCTAACCGGGCATTATGCTAACTCTGCTACAGGACCGCTCCCGTCGGGTTCCGGCAACATCCCCGCATCCGCTTCCGGTGCTATCCAGACTACCGAAAACTTCCGGCTCCAACCGGAACCATTCTTCGGTGACGTAGAAGCCTGCGGCGGTTTCCTTTTACAGTGTCAGCTCATATTTCATCAAGCCCCCAGGTATTATCATTCTGATCTCAGTAAAATTACCCTTATCATCAATTCACTTCGCAACAAGGCTCTCAAATGGGCCCAAGCCTTCATAGCCTCCAACCCGATTTCTCATCTTCCATACGAACTTTTCATTAAGGAATTTCGTCTTATTTTTGATCAGCCACGCAGACAAGAAGAAGCCACCCGGCGCCTCTTAAATTTAAAGCAGCATGATCGGTCAGTTAGCGACCATGTTATCGATTTCCGCATTTTGGCTGTAGAAGCCGGCTGGCCGGACATTGCACTTAAGGGTGTGTTTTATCAGTCCTTGAACGAACCAATTAAGGATCATTTATGCACCCAGCCGGAGGCTAAAACATTTGAGGATTTGGTTTCTGCCGCGCTCAGGTCAGACACTCGGCTCCGGGAAAGACAGAATGACCGCCACGTTAACCACCGCAAATCCTTAAATAATAACCCCATTTTTAGTTTCCCCGGCAGGATACAACCTGAAATAGACTCACTCCCAGACCCCAAGACATCGGAAGAGCCCATGCAGGTGGGACACTCAAAATTGTCGGCAGAGGAGCGTCAGCGACGTCGCAAGGAGGGCTCATGTTATTATTGCGGCGCTCAGGGTCATCTAGTGTCACAATGTAAATTGCGGTTAAACTCCCTAAACCCCCCGTCGGGCGACAGGCCGCGGAGGGAAAACTCCTCTGCTCACTCTACAGCTAACTTTCTCTACATCCCTGTCAAACTCTTTACTAAGTCCGAAATTCATATCACCAAGGCCCTCATTGACTCCGGGGCAGAGCAAAGTCTCATAGACCGTGATCTCGTCACTAGATTACACCTCCCCACCGAACCCCTTGACACTCCTGTACAAGCTTCTGGTTTAGGTGGACAACACCTTTCCCGAATTACCCATCGCACCAAACCCGTTCAAATACTCACCTCCGGCAATCATAGAGAAAACATCCAGTTCTTCGTCACACAATCTTCTCATACACCCATAATCCTGGGTTTCTCCTGGTTAAAACTCCACAATCCTCAATTCAATTGGAGTCTGGGTCAAATCACCAATTGGAGCTCTTACTGTCTTGCGAACTGTCTTGCCTCTGCTATCCCCTCCATCCCTCAGTTGTCTCCTGAACTCTCTAATGATGTTAATCTGGACAAAATCCCTGCCTGCTATCATGATCTTCACGAAGTCTTCAGCAAAACCAAGGCCTGTGCCTTACCATCTCACCGCCCCTATGATTGTGAAATAATTTTACAGCCTGGCTCCACCCTTCCCAAGGGAAGGCTCTTCAATCTATCTGGACCTGAAAAACTCGCAATGGAGAGCTACATTCAGGAGGCCCTATCCCTGGGTCACATTCGACCTTCATCATCACCCGTTGGAGCAGGATTCTTCTTCGTAGAAAAAAAGGACAAGACCCTACGCCCCTGCATTGATTACAGAGAGCTCAATCAGATCACGGTGAAAGATAAGTACGCCCTTCCTCTCATATCCACTATTTTTGACTCTGTGCAGGAGGCCCGAATCTTCACAAAGCTGGACCTACGTAACGCGTATCACCTGGTCAGGATGAAGGAGGGGGACGAGTGGAAGACGGCGTTTACCACTCCACTCGGACATTATGAATACCTGGTCATGCCCTTTGGGCTGACCAACGCCCCCGCCGTATTCCAGAGACTCGTAAACGACGTCCTACGGGACTTTCTTAATCGTTTTGTCTTTGTGTATCTGGACGATATACTCATCTACTCCAAGAACCAGATCCAACATGAACAGCACGTCCGCCAAGTTCTCACTCGTCTGCTCGAAAATCAACTGTTTGTCAAGTCAGAGAAATGCGAATTCCATGTTGACCATGTCCAATTTTTGGGGTATATTATTGAACCAGGCCATATTCGACCCGATCCCGCAAAGATTGATGCCGTTGCCAATTGGGAACACCCCAATAGTCGTAAGAAACTACAGCAGTTCCTTGGTTTCGCTAATTTTTATAGGCGGTTCATCAGGAACTTCAGTAGTATCGCTGCACCCCTCACTCGTCTCACGTCCACTTCTCAGAACTTCACTTGGACCCAGGAAGCTCAAGAAGCCTTTGACCATCTCAAAAAACTATTCGTCTCTGCTCCTATCCTGATTCAACCAGACCCCACTCGTCAATTCGTGGTTGAAGTGGACGCCTCGGATTCGGGAGTTGGGGCTGTACTTTCTCAAAAACAGACCCAAACCGGTAAGCTCAAACCTTGTGCCTTTTTTTCCAAGAAGCTATCACCTGCAGAACAAAATTACGATGTGGGGAACAGGGAGCTGTTGGCCATCAAGCTGGCCCTTGAAGAATGGAGGCACTGGCTGGAGGGGGCAGAACATCCTTTTGTGGTTTGGACAGACCATAAGAACCTGGCATACTTGAGGACCGCGAAAAGACTCAACTCCAGACAGGCAAGGTGGTGCTTATTTTTTGACCGTTTCCGTTTCACTATTACATACAGACCCGGAAGCCGTAACGTCAAACCTGATGCCCTGTCACGCAAGTACAGCTCCTCCGAACCTACCACCGCCACCATCATCTCTCCCACCTGCATTGTGGGAGCCCTCACCTGGGATATAGAGACTCGTGTCATCCAAGCTCAAGGTGAGGAACCTGGTCACGCCCCTTGTCCTAATGGAACTCTGTTCGTCCCCACTTCCCTCAGATCCGAAGTTTTGTCCTGGGGCCACACCTCCAAAATCTCATGCCACGGGGGGGTCCAACGTACTTTGAACCTGCTCAAGCGTCGGTTCTTCTGGCCGTCTATGGAGAAGGACGTACGAGAATTCGTGGCTGCCTGCTCCACCTGCGCCCGCTCCAAATCCGCCAATACTCCCCCTGCTGGTCTGCTCCACCCATTACCTACTCCCAGTCTTCCCTGGTCGCATATTGCTCTGGACTTTATCACTGGACTGCCTCCCTCTCAGGGTAACTCCGTCATCCTCACGGTCATAGATCGGTTCTCCAAAATGGCTCACTTTATCCCTTTAGCCCAGCTACCCTCAGCCACTGAAACAGCCCAAGTCCTGGTCGATCAGGTGTTTCGGCATCACGGCATCCCCATGGACATAGTATCTGACCGTGGCCCCCAGTTTATTTCCCATGTCTGGAAGGCATTCTGCTCTGCCTTAGGGGCCACGGTCAGCCTCACCTCCGGTTATCACCCTCAGTCCAATGGCCAAGCAGAGAGGGCCAACCAGGAACTGGAGGCGGCACTACGTTGCCTGGCGGCACAGAACGACAAGGACTGGTCTCAGTATCTCGTTTGGATTGAGTATGCCCACAATACTCACGCATCCTCTGCCACTGGGATATCACCTTTCGAAGCCGCCCTCGGGTACTCACCACCTCTGTTTCCGTCCCAGGAACTCGATTTGGCGGTGCCTTCGGTCCAGGAACATCTCCAGCGTTGCCAACGCATCTGGCGCCAGACCACAGAGGCTCTCCTCCGCACCAAGGAGAGCAACTGTCGCATCGCCAATCGTCACAGGGTGGTGGGACCCACGTACCAGCCTGGTCAGAGGGTTTGGCTTTCCGCTCGCAACATTCCCATACATGCTCACTCCCGCAAGTTGGCTCCTCGATTCATCGGACCATACACCATTGAAAAGATCATCAATCCTACCTGTGTCCGTCTACGCCTCCCTCGTGCTCTCAAGATACACCCCTCCTTTCATATCTCGCAGATCAAACCCGTTCAGGACAGTCCTCTGTGCCCGCCGTCCGCTTCCCCACCACCCGCCCGGGTCATCGACGGCGCCCCCGCCTATACGGTGAGCCGGATTCTGGACATCCGTCGTCGGGGTCGCGGACACCAGTTCCTGGTTGATTGGGAGGGCTACGGTCCTGAAGAACGGTCGTGGATCTCCCGCTCTCTCATCCTGGACCCGTCCCTCATCGAGGATTTCTTCCGGGCCCATCCTGATCGCCGTCCTGGACCGCCTGGAGGCGGTCGTTGAGGGGGGGGTACTGTCATGGTGTCTCTGTCAGACTCCTCCCCCTCTCCCCTCTGCTTGGCCTAATTCACCGCAGCTGCCGCCACTCTACTCATCAACCTGCCAGATCTTCATAAGGAGCTCCAGGACCAGTATTCAACGCGAGTTCGTTGCCTCTAATGGTGCTTAGTCTGGCTTCTGTTTCGTTTCATGTTAGGAATCCCTCGTCTTCGTCTCACGAACGTCTTGTCCTGTTCCAGGAATACCTACTCCCACAAGTGGACGGCAAAGCTGATTCGCCGAGCAGAAACCTTCCAGAAACTCACCTTCTCAGTGGAGCTTTTGGTCGAACTTCAAGCCACGTCTCACGCCCCGGTCCGGTTCCTCAAGCGGTGCCTCCTGTCCTCGTCTGGTGTTCGGATCCCCGGAGTCCCTCCAGCCACTTCGCCTCCCTGCCGCACCAAGATTACATCACCAGCTGAATCATTAAAACCCACTTCTTACCATAACTCACCTCCTGTCATCCTTCCGGGTTCCAGCATCTGGGTCTGCCTTGCCTAGCCAGTCATGACACTGATGAATTGAAACTGGGTACAATATTTTGGAATAGCAATACTCATTGCAAAAATATAAAGTAAAAGTTTTGTCATCTTCAAAAACAATTGTAACCGTAGCTTCAGAAATCTGAAAAAACTAGGAACCAGAAGATTTTATTACAAAACAGAAATTAAATATAAAACGTTATTGTAGTTTTATATTGTATTTATATTTGTAATCTGTAGACTGTCTTTTACCTGCTGCCTGTGGCTAAAATCTGACATTTATACTTTCCTTTTTTTTTTTACATTTTATTTTCAAGTTTAAGTGAGCATTTGGTATAAAAGACAACGATGAACAAAGATAAGGGGGGAAAAGAAACACAACACTTGTTAAAGATAAAAGGAAAAAAAATAGAAAAAAGAAAAGAGCTTGCTAGATTTACATTTGTTTAATGTTCATTAAGATGTCTCTTTAAAGAAAATGTATAAAAAACTGCTATTGAGTAAATGATTAGTTCTCCTTAATTTTTTTTTAACTTTTCCTTGAGTTATCATTTTACTGGCTACAATGTATTTGTCACTTAGTAGTGTGAATCTGAAGCAACAAGTTTTATAGGACAATGATTTTTGGCTGATACTGCAGGAAAAGGAAGTCAGTTGTACCGCTCCTTGGTTTCAGAGGCAGGTTTGCTGGCCACCCAGTTTTATGTAAAGTTTAGATCACAAAGCTGTCCAGACGTGGCATGAACAAACAGTTTGTGCAGTTCTTTTTTGTCTGTAGAAAAAAAAAACTGCATCCACTGCTGCCAGCTACAGACATCCTTTGATATTGGAGGAATAAAAACCTCTCTTTCAAGCATCTTGATGACTAGTTTGTTAGACTGCATTTTCCTCAGTGTTAAGTGCTCCAGAGATACAGTACAGACCAAAGGTTTGGACACAACTTCTTATTTGAATGAAAGGGAGGTGTATTCAAACTTTTGTTCTGTACTGTATGTTAGAGCAGCCAAAAAATGCATCATAATGACAAAAAAATCATTCATAAGTTGCACTAGAGTATAAGTCACACTTTTCTCCCCAAAGTGCAACGCTTCTGAACAACTCAGCCAAGCTGGATGTCAGACTTCTTCTGCCCTGCTGTCAGTAGCAAATACTGAAACACACCTACAGCGCCCTTTTAGTGGGAAAAAAATGAAAGTGTGAGCGTCGTTTTTTTTTTTTAAACACAAGCAAAAAATGAAACTTATACTCAGAAAACATTGTACTTGTGAATTTCACAAAGTCTTGAAAGTGTGATGGAATGATTTGATAATGAAACAGGAATTTGTGCATGAAAGACTCTCGTTTTTGGTGGTTAGGCTCTGAGCTGGAGACATCTTGCGTGCTTATGATGACCTCGGACCAAGTGAAACGACTCCAGAGCCTAGACGCTGATGGTGGTTAAGGCCAGACCACTCCAAAGTGAGGAACCAGGAGGAGAATGGGGCGGAGACGGGGAGAGGTTGGCCCAGTGAAATGTCTGGAATACGGATACACAAACTCCTATTAAGGCAGGAAACAGGCCTCTCTAATCTTGCTGAATCTGTGACGGAAAAATACTTTTTTTGCTCCACTGTCGTTTGAGCGCTGTCACATGATCCAGAGGTGGGACATTTTCTTTAAAGTCCTGTCAGGATTCCTGATGAATACTTGGGTTCCAGCAAGTCACTTAGGCAGATTTAACAGCAGGTTTACAGGGATTGACTATCAGTGATGTTTTGGCTTTTTATTATTTTATTTCTGAAATGCGTGGATTGATAGACTGTTAACTCAAAGTTTCTGGGATGGAAGGAAGCATAATGTCCTGTGATTTTTGTCAGTAACTATACCTAAATGAGCTCAAACTTTTATCTTGTTAAATTTTAAATCAGAGCTCTTGTCTCTGTCCGGTTTTAGTTCTTTAAAGTTTCAAGTTAATAGAAAAAGAAGTGGGTTTTGCTGTATGTTTGAACTTTTTTAACCATGTTGGCAAGTACAGAATGTTCATCCTCTTTTGTAGCTTGATTTTATAGAAATAGAAGATCTGAAGCGACACACTATTTTATTATTCTTTTTATCAGGAAGCCACTTTCAACATCCTATGCTGTCTTTTCAAAATAAAATTCATGAGGTCAACACATTTTGTTGAGAAGTTGTTACTTAAATAAATTTAAAAAAAAGTCAAAATATTGTATTTTTGAAGCAACATCCTCTTCTTTTGGCCCTTTTTTTTCCATTCTTTTGAGTCTTGATTTTTCCGGAAGCTCACATTTAAAAGTGAACTGAAGACTCTTCCTTCTCCGAGGAAACCGTCAAAAACCTGACGCAGCAGTCGTGAAGAACGGACATGTGGCGTCGTCTGAGGGGACAACAGAAGGAAAGGAGGGAAAACATGCTGATACAACCGTTGTGAGGGAATCAAAGTGCTGCTTTCTGATGCTTTGTGGATACAGAAATAAAGAAAAGCGTTTCACAAGCTGACTGTCATACCTTCCCTTTGACTGATTCTCATGGCAGGTTCTTCTACCCCCTGGGTTTGGTGCTGTCTCTAAAGCTTTTGAAACAGCTTTTACTTTGGCATTTGATTCCTTGCTCTCTTCTCCTTCTGACGCGTCTGGGCCTTTTTTTTCTTCTTCTTCTCCTTTTCTTCTCTTTCATGCAGAGCACCTTGGCTGCTTAAAGCGAATGTTGGGAAGGCTACGCAGTTATTCAACGTGAAGGCAGATGACATGGAGAGGAGATTCGATGAAAGGGAAACACGGAGATGTGAGGAGACAAAAGGAGAAAGAGGACAGAGAGGAAAGAGGGGGACGGAGATGATGAAAGACGAGGGGAAAGAAAGATAGGGTGTTGGGGGGGGAGAGAAGACGAAGTTTGGAATGAATATAGAGAAGAAATGAATGGAGAAAACAAAAAAACTGAAAGGAGAGCAAACAGAAAAGCATAGAAAGAAGTAGATGAAAAGGGAGGAGTAGACTGGAAAGAGGAGAGAGGACAGGAGGAGGATGAGAAACCAGTCGTTCTTTACCCAGGGGGGAGGCGCAGCGGGGGGTGGAGGAGAGAGAAGGGGGGGAATGGGCTCCTCATCCCAACTGAGCCTCCTCCTTCAAGGTCAGACACACACACACACACACACACACACACACACACACATGAGCAGTTTTGGCAGACGTGCTACACACAGACACACACACAAGCGCACAAGCACACATGCAGTCAGGCTCAAGTAGAAAAGACGCCTTCTGCCTGCTTTCTTCTCTCTGACTCTGTGTACCGAGCAGCCAAGTCTCAGTCAACCATCTGGAGATTAAAAACAGTCCTCCCACACACACACACACACACACACACACTGTGTGTGTGTTTATGATAATACACCAAATGCCTCTATTGATTCTTTCTCTTTCTCGCCCTGCGTCCGCATGTAAAATCGGTTTTCATCGTTTCTGCACAGAGAATGCTTCTTCAAAACATTCCCTTCCTTTTATTGACAGAATTTTCCAATTCCTTAATCCTAATCCTAACTCCTTCCAATTTTCCTGCAACAAAACTCAACAAAATGACAGGACTTTGACTTTAAAAAAAAAAAAAAACTTGTTATTATTAAATTGCACACAATTAAAACCCACAGAACTCCTAACTTGTCAGGTTTCTCAGAGAAAGTGCTGGAGAAAGTGTTGGTGAAGCAGCCAGCGGGTGGTGGTGGTGGTGGGAGGGTGAGGGTTTGAACGCAGAGAAAATTGAAAAACAGCAACGGTTTTCAGAGCAGCACACAAACACAGAGCCATTTCCTGTGGAAAACGTCAAACGTGGACATGTTGGTGAAGATTAGATCAACTGTTTTACACTTGAATTAGCACCCCGCTGCTATCTGACAGCACAGCCTTCACTTTTGCAAAACAGCAGTCGCTGAAACCTGCATTCATTGGAAATATTTCTGCTTGCTTTTTTTTTTCTATTCATCACGGATTACATAATGATAAATAATAATAATGTAATGGAATTTACATTTCAATAAAACCTCATTTAAGACCATCTACACTACAAAACAGACATGGTAGAAATAAATAAAAAATCCTTACCTCATTGGCAGTATCTTTTTTTTAATAAGACAAAAAAATCCACCAATGGGGTAAGAACATTTGTTTTAAAAAAGAATTTGTATTTTAACAATAACAGTCTAGCTACTAGGACATGTTTTCTCAAACTAAGATTATGCTGCCTTTGAAAAACTTTCTTGGTAAGATAATTTTTCTTGCAAGACATTAAAAACAAATCTTGAAACAGGAGTCTTTGTACTTTCTTAGGAATCAGTTTTTGCAGTGTAATAGGTAAAAGAGGAATTAAGAACAACAACAAAAAAGCTAGCAAGTGAAAAAACAACAATTAAAGTTGAAGAAATAGATCTTAGGAGACTTTTTCAATCCAAAATTGTTACACTTAATTTGTAAAACAAAGATGAAGGGAAAAATCACACAAAAAAGTATTACTGTATACTAAAAAGGTGGTACAAAATACTTGTTATGCTAGATTTTATGCAGAGTATGCAGAGATTTAGAACGCAGCAAATTGCTGATTTAGGAGAAAAGTATAGTCGAAACATTAGTTTTAAAGTTTAAATATCCTTAGATTGATGCCTATTCACAATAAAATCAAACCGTTGAATTTTTTTAAAGTGATTTTTGCTTTGACTCCTGTAGCCCCCTCCCCAAAGGCAGAGATGCACTTCAGATTTAATTCTCACCTACATTCTGTGTTGATTTCTTTTCAACACATCATTGATCCCCCCCCCCCCTTTCATTATACTCATAACATGACCAAGTGGTCCTGCTGCTGGCATTTGAAATAATCCCACCAATAAAGCAGCAATATGTTGTTGTATCGCTTGGACAGCTTGTTGTTGGCACTTGCCCAGCAAATATAGTGAAGGATTGATCCCTTTCTTTCCCAAATCTTATTGCTCCCAACCCACAAATCCAAACAAAGGCAACAACTGCAGCATAATGCCTCCACCGTTCTCAACCATGCAGTGTGCCTGTGAAACCCAGTGGGGCGGCTGGACACCTTTCTGGAGGTGTTGGTGTTTGCACTCTTGCCTCACAGCGAGACGACTTGATTGTTTCTTCTGCATGTCCTCCTTTTATCTCTACAGTTATTGAATGTATGATTGTTTTTTTCCCCATTTGTCTCCATGATGGACCGGTTGCTTGAACAATTCTTCAGCAAATAAAATTAAAAGCCATCAAGGTTGAAACCTTTAATGGCTGAGACTCTCTTCCTGCTGCTTCCAGAAAATAGTCCCTCCTCTTTGGGATGAAGTGCCCCCCCCCCCCCCCCCCCCACCACCACCTCCCTTTCTACCTCTTTTCTTCTTTTTTTTTTTTGGTATAACTGAGTGCACATTTATAGGCAGTCATTACCAAAAAGCAGGGTCAATTCCCCAAACAATGTGGCTGGTAGCGCCATAAAAAAAAGGGTCCGTTTTTATGGCATGTTGCAGTAAAATGCTATTAAACAGATAAAACACTGGCAACGAGTATCAGGAGGATTATAAAAGGAATTGCCTTGATAAACTCCACGTATCTGCATGATGGCACACCGGCAGCTCTTGTCTCCATCGCTGTGTTGGAGGAGGGGAGGCTGAGCACGTGGCGAGCAAGTTTCCACGGCTCTACAGCAGCACCATGAGGAAAAGGAAAGAGGCAGTTTGCCTGAGTGTGATGAGCTTTGGCTTTAGACAGAAGTCACCTTTTTCATGAAGTTATTCTTTCTTTACACTTCTCTTTCTCAAATGTGGCATCTCAGAATCTTGTTTTTATGTCACAGAATGACAAAATCCTTTTAGTCAAACTGACACAATGACACAACCCTGAAAAAGCTGCGGAATTATGAATCTAAGTATAAGAAATTTCACCCAACATAATGAATTTATCAGTATCCAGAGGTACTTTAAATACAAATTTACTTAATAGTTTTTTTTTCTAATAAATTCTTTATGATTGTTTTGGAGTCGGAGAACTCATAACCCTAATGCTTCACATTTGATACAAAAATATACACATACTTTGTGTTATTACATACCGGTATATCATCAGTTCTTCAACACCTTTAACAAATTTTTGTCCTAATTTTGCTGTATATTTATTTTGCAAAATGGTCAAATGTTTCTGTTTTCTCATGGTGTCAGCTGGTCGTGCCTGACAAACACAGTCTTATGTTTCCATCTTGTGGTTACAGGGAAAACAGCTGCGACAACATAAGCCCTCTGTGAGGGGACAATTTTTGCTTTTTTTATGAAATTAGAGCAATCAACCTTGCAATCACAATTGCTCACTTGTTAGGATGACAGGTGGTGTAATAGATATGTGGCTAATCTCTTATAGCCTTCCTTCAATAGAAATTGTGTTTTTGGTGTTTATAACATGCCTGTGGGATTTTTATGATGTTGTTTCTCTTTCGGCTTTTTCCCATCAGGATCACCACAGCAACTAGTCGCATGGTAAACTTGGCAATGTGTTTACGCCGATGCCCTTCCTGACGCAACCCTTCAAAGCAACCGGGTTTGGGACCGCATTGTGAAGTAGAGAAGGAATAGGAGAAGCCCGATTCAAACCCTGGGTTTCAATGGACGGAAGGCGCCAAGCAAACCAGCATCTAGCTAAACTGCCTCTACCTCTTGTAGGGATTTCTTTACGATGGCATCATATATTAAGAAAATTCAGCCTGAAATTGCATTTCTGAGTATTTCTTTATTCAAATTGTTGTGACTCAAGAGCAGACAAAAACTGCAGTTTGAAAAGCTTGTAAGTATTGACGGGAGCTACGGTCAGCAGGCCACAGGCTCCGGCATAATCAAATTTAAAATGCCACTGTTAATGCCTTTACAATAGATCATAAGATTATTGGAGTGGGACTTTAAATAGACGTTTATTTAAAAAACAATAACAGTTTCTTTCTGTTTCATTGCAATAAGATGCAGTCAAAAACTCCTTATGCTGCAGTGTATGTCGCCAAATAGGCAGAACAGCAGCAGCCACAGCCACAGGTGAGCTGAGGGCAACTGAGCATCTAGGAGCCAGAGGCTGAGTGATTTCCTGCTGAAGGTCACCGTGGCACCACGGTGCAGAGGGTGTGACCTGCATGAGATGGGAGGAGGACGGGCAACTCTGGACTCCTGCCTCAAGAGCACCTGAGAGTAGAGATGCCCCTACCCTGCAAAGCGCAGAATCATAGACCGCCACCTACCTCATCCTCAAAATTGATCGCAAGATCCAAGCTCCCCTAAAGGAAAGCTGCTGAGAAAATTCTCACTAAATGTTTTTGCATTCTTTCTACAGCTGTATACACAATAGAAATAAAGCTATAAAAAATATCAAAAATCAGTTGAAATGGACTAATAGAAAACAAAGATAAATGTAAATGTGTTTATTTTTAGAAAAGCTATTTTATTAATTTAAACTAAAAAATAATAGGCTAAATGAAGAATTACAAGTAATTTAAAAAAGGCCAATTTTTTATAATGTTAGGTGAAATTTTACTGCAGATTTCCTCTCAAAATATGTTTATATTTCTCCTTTTACATTGTTTTGTTTTTGCCAATGCTGGAGATTAAGACAAATATGTATTTCTGTTTAGAACAGATAATGAAAAGCAGATCTCCCATATTTGGACACAGTGGGATGCTGAGTGTGGCTCAGACTTTGGATCAGTACTGTTGTATGTAGAACCCGATCAAGGAACGTGAAACCGTCGTCATCAAGAGCCGGAAGGAATAGGCAGGGTTAGGGTTAGGTGTTTGTTTGTGTCTTGGTAAAGTGTGTTCTGAGGATGCATTTGCATTACCAGCTCAGCGGTTGTGTAGAGTGTCTGCCCCGAGACTGTGGGTTTAATTCCTGTGGTTGGGCCATTGTGTCTCCCAAAAAAAAAAATTTAATAAATAAGTATGTGCTTACTCCATCAAAATAAATCAACGGTTCCTTTATTAGGCACACCTGTCCAAACAGCTCATTCACGCCAGTTCTTTAAGGAGAATGTCCAGACTGGTTCCAACTGATAGAAAGGTAAGAGAAACTTTAAATGACCACTGGTTACAACTGAGGTATGTGTAACGGGGACTGTGTCTTTGGGTCTTTTGAGGAAGGTGAAAAAGCACTACGCAACTAAATGCCTTTTACCATTTAGCAAGAGCTCTCTCTGAACACACAACAACACGCCCAAGACTGGAGGCAGATGTGGGCTAAGCAGCAGCAGAAGACCACACCGGGCCACCGTTATTTAAGGCAAAAGGAAAACTAAGGTTAAAAGTCACACAGACTCCCAAAACTGACAATAGACAATTGGAAAATCAATAGACTAAGGTTGCCTGGTCTGGATGAGAGTCTCCATTTCTGCTGCAACATTCGCATGGTAGGGCCAGAATTTGCCGTCAACAACATGAAAACATGGATCCATCCTGCCTTGTAGTACCTAGTACCTTGTAGAATCTATGCCACCAAGGTTTGGCAGTTCTGAAGGCAAAAATGGGATCCAACCAGGGCTCCAGATCAAGTACTCACCGTCAGATTTTGCGACCAAAAATTTGAGAGTATATGCATTGAATTTTACATCCAGTCGCACATACAAAGTACTCAGTAAATTCTGCCTCCCCACCCCACGTATTTTTTATACATTAAAATGGAAGGAATACATCAATGATCAATTAAATGATCAATGAGACGCGAGCATACGCACGCAGACACACACACTCGCCACATACTCATGAACGCGAGCACACACTTCCGCGGATGCCCGCTCAGAGGCGCGCAAGCACGCGGTGAGAAGAATAGGAAAGTCACTGTAAGTGGCTAAAATGCGTGGAGAGGGAGGGGCCTAGAGATAATCGAGCGCGCGTAAACATATGTGGGAAGGAAACAGACAAATATCATCACAACCTGATAATGCATCGCCTGAGCTAAGGGTAAACGAATCCATTGATTCATATTCTTCCACCTGGCGGCTTGTGTACTAGTGCTAGGAGGTACAGCAGGGTCTCAAACTCACGGCCTGCAAGATGGTGCCCCCATGGTGATATTTATGCCCCGCCTTTAATATGCAGTTATGCAGCCCGCTTAGTGAATACTGAATGACACTTTTTCATTGTTTTGCACCGATATTCAACCAATCACAGTGGGGGTGTCTGTTGGGGGTTCCTTATTTTCTCTTTAGAACGATCTATTAGCTCTCACAGAATTTTCTAAATACATGCAGTCCAGGCTGAATCCTTTTTCTGGGTCACACAGACCCGAGGAAGGTTTAGCGGTTTTTAGTTTACGGTTTCAGGGGCGGGCAAGATCAAACTGGTTACGGTAGCTCACCGCTTCCGGCCCAGCGAGTCAGGTCAGCTGAGGATAATGTCCTCACCTACGCATGCGTGACAGCTAACGGGGCTTTAGCATTAAACATGTGCGAGCAACAACAACATTAGTTTTAGACACACTGAAAATACGTGGGGAAAATGCAACAATAGATGATAGACGTGTTTGACATGAACCGCACCTCTCCTGATCAATGCTAGAGACGAGCTGGGGGTGGGGGTGGGGGGTTATTATATATTTCCATGATTATTTTAATGTTTTGTAATGGCGTATTTTTAATGAATTGGTATTTTAAATTATTTTAATTAATCACTCAACTACAAAAACCATCAGGACACATGTCCCATAATGCATTGTTTTATAGTCTGTAGGGCAGCTTTCTTCAGTCAGTCTAGCTTTTCAGCTGTGTTCGGTAGGTTTGCCCCTTGCTCCCACCCTTCGCGATATTTTGTGATGATTAAGAAGTTGATGTTGAGCAAAAAACAAAAAATATATGTCATGGGCTAATCAGGTGATCTTGTGCAGCGTTGAGTCCACCTGGGTGATGTCAAACATGCTTATTGTGCATCTTGGCTGCACCTATTTGCTGTCACAAAGATAAATTTCCATCTGTTTTCTTTTACGCTTGCCGTCATGACAGCTTATGTTGCTGCTTCGCTTCATCTGTTGTTGCATATTCAAAAGTGAATAATAAATGTGACACTGAATTGTGAACAGCACATTGTAATTTCTGCATCTATTATTAAAGCATGTATTTGTAATAAGGAAATTAGTAGATTTGGTTAGCATGTTGATTTACTTGCATGCCTCTAAATTTCTGGGTTGTGCCCCTAAAATTTTCAGTTAGGGCCACAGTGTTCTAGGTGAAAGTTAGTCTGGAGCCCTGATCCAACTTAATACTAGCATGGTGTAGCTAATATAATGGCCCGATGAGTGTAAAAAATTTCTATTGTTGATGATAAAAAATCAATAGGGCAACTTTTTGCTCTAGAGGAGAAACTGAGGAATTTCCAGTCCAGCTTTGGTAACATAATCTTCCAACATTTTTGGGTCTGACACAAAGACTCTGAAAATATTTTTTTCTGCTTAACTTGACATTGATTATTGTCAAAACTCAACAAATCAAAAGATTTTTACTTCTGGACATTTGCAGTTGATATCCCAGGTCTGTTGACCCAAGGATTAGGTTTTAGGGCGTTATGTTTGAGAAATTTGGAAGCTTTCTCTGATTCCCTTTTCATTTTGATGCTATGAAACATTTTTCTTGCTTTAGAATTTTGACAAAAAATAGAGGTTTTAGTTGAGCTCTAGGTCAACAACAGAGCAGCATCCCAAATTCTACAGGTGAGTTCAAAATGGAGCCCACCAAAACTGTTGTTCTCAGAGTCCAATTCCCACTTCAACATTAATTGAAGCTTTTGATTTTCTCTAATACTAAAGGTATAGTTATTTCCAGTACCTCCATCCATTTTTGATTATGTTTTCCAAAGACTAACCAAGGAGAAACATGCTGAGTGACTGACCACAGACTGAAGGCTTCCAGCAGCTCTCTACACTAATCCATGATCCGGGATGGAGCCTAAACCAGGCCCTTCATAGGTGGATTGCATCCATCATAGTTTCATAAAATCATAAACCAGAGGTTTTTATTGACTTGAAAGATGTTTCTGATTAATCAAAAACACAAAGCACATGAAAGATTGGTGCTGGTTTGTTGGAAGACATTTGCATCATTCCTGCCTTGACATCTCACATTTCACACAAATTTTAAATCCAACTTCTGTAAACAATGTGTCCTCAGCTGGTGTCCTGGTCTTCTGCTCTGACTTCGCTTTACATTCAAAGGCTAAGGCTACATGCTAACTACTAGCCGATCATTTATCCTGTTATTCACGTCATAGGATTTGGTTGTTAGATACCTTCACATTGCCCTGTGTGTGTCACTTTACATTGCATTGAAGACGGAGGATCATTAGGAGAACAGATTTATTCATTTTAAAATGCACAAAAGCATCGGTATTCATGTTCATTCACATCCTGGTACGCTCTCCGTCCATCCTGCTGCAAAAGCCGCTTTCATGCTACTTCTCTGTGTCTCTGTGAACATTCACCCAAAATGCATTTCGACCAGCCAATCATTGGTCTTGTTGTTACACCTCAATTATAGGGACATGGTGATTGGACTCTATGGGGGGGTGCCTGGGGAGGGTCTCGCCCAGGGAGTAATTCAGGGTACAAATCGGCCAGGTTCAGAAGAATACCATTTCAAACAGGGTATTAATCTGCTTGCCTTAAACATCCAATTATACATCTCTAGCCTGCTTTTTTTTTCCTCCATTTGTTCTGATACTTTTTCTCTCTTCTCGTCTTTCTCTCCATCCTCACAGCTGTATGATATAAACTTGGTGTTAGGAGGATTTAAAAAGAATACAGTGCCTAAATTATATGTAAAAATAGAAATTCGTTTTTATTGTAAATTACATTTTTGGTGGTGGGATACAATGATTTTTATTGTTGTCAAACATTCAGACAAGTTCAGCTAAAATCCAAAAGTGTAGTTCAGCCAAAGTGATATTAAAAGCAATGGCTGTAAACTAAATAGTGACTCAAAAACAATAATCATTACAAATTTAACAATATAAAAAGAAATACAAACACACTGAACTCCACCATCACAATATTACTTGTCCTCATTCTAAATAGGAGCAGCTTTTATCATTTTTTTAGAGCTGTTATAGTCATAGGATAAAAACTTTTCAGTGTTTTTGGTCCATTTAGGTTAAACATAAACATCTCCATATTCTAAATGAATTTCTCTGTATGTATGGAAGGGCTTGATATGCATAAAAGCGCAGTCCAATACCCAATTTATTATTCTTTTTTAATTTTGATTGTATTTATTTATTTTGTTTTATTTTCATGTAATTAATGAACTAATATCCGAATTTATACCATTATATCTATGTATATTTAAATGTCTTTTGTTTGCTCATGTCTTTATTACGCCTTTAATCAGTGATGTCACTAGTCATGTCACTATATCATCTGACATCATCATCTGACATAACACTCTAACACTATGATGTCAATAGTGATGTAATCTTGCTCATATTAACACAAATCAGATTTTTCCATTTATAGACCTTGAAAGTCAGAAAAACAATCGTAACTTAAAGAAGTTAAGTGAACTCTTTACCAGTAGAGACTCCAAGCCAGACAGTGAATTTTATACGGATCTTATTAAATTATTAAAATAAAAGGGTAAAAACATTAATTAAAAGAAAAAAAAAAGATGAATAACCCTATGCTCAGCCCCTGAACCAACTTTGACCAAGATTTCAGGCGCCAAACCTTTTTCCTACCATTTTAAGTATTGCTCTTTAATCCATTCAAAGAGATCCTTTGAACTTTGGGCTTACCGCAAAGATCGCAGATTTCAGCTGCTGGCTCACTTCCGAAGAATTGACACAGCTGTGATTTCAAACCAAGGAATCCATAAACATCCAAGGACAAAGTCGACACCCAGAATGTGTTCTCTTCAGTTTTGGAAACATAGATTCAATCAATGACAAGAATTCTTCCAAACAGTGGGTTCAGCTGTGAATTAAGAAGGATCAATTACTTGCTCATTTCCGAGAATCAGTGAACCCGTGGTAACACAAAAAGAAGAAAGAACAAGGTGAAATGTTGAGAAGAAGCTACAGAGCAACATTCGCGGGATCAAATCAGTTCTTCTTCTGAAACTGTCTGAATTCACCCAGGCTGATGTCCTATCAGCTAGACCTAGAATGAGTCCCCTTCTATAATGGATGATTTGTGTGACAGAATGGCCCCTCTAAAATAAGTGACCTGGTTAAAAATAAGATTCCAGGCAAAATACAAGCTTCAGTGCATACACAGGGCCCGGTTCAGAAACAGGTGTTTATCCAAAAGCCAGCACACAATCAAAGATACAACACTCTATCAAAGGAAGTACCACAAACTAAAGATACAACACCTATCAAAGGAAGTGTACCACAACCAAAGGTACAATTCCTATCAAGGGCAATCACAACCAAAGATACAACACTCATCAAAGGCAGCTATACAAACCAAAGATACAACACCTAATAAAGGAGGGACCATAATCAAAGATAACAACACCTATCAAAGGCAGCTTTTCATACAACCAAAGATACAACACCTATCAAAGGAGGGACCAATCAGAGATACAACACCTATCAAAGGAATTACCAGGTTGAAAGACAAGTCCCTATTAAAAGACATTGGCAGATCCAAAGACAGGCCACAGTGGAAAAACACAGGCCAATGCAAAAACAAGCCCCAGCCAAAAGTCCGAAACCTGTCCAATTGCAGATCTCTACTAAACACATAAAAAATTTTTCAAAACAGGCATTTATCCAAAGGCAACAACAAACCCAAAAGACAGAGTACTGGTCAAAGAAATTTTAATATCCAAAAGACACAACACCTATCAAAGCAACGCATCAGAGTCAACAACAGGCCCCTTTCAAAGAAAGGACTGGATTAAAAGACAGGATCCGCCCACATACAGGTTCAAAGACAGGCCCAACCCCAAAACCAGTCCCCATCCAAAGAGAGGTCTTGATTCCAACCGACGCCTGATCCAAAGAGAACAGCTCTAGCCACCCTGCTCCTAATGCAAATAGAAGCTGCCCAAAGAAATGAACTCACCAAAAAACAGCACTATTCCAGAACAGGCCTTTGTCCAAACACAGGCCTTGTCCAAAGACAGGAACATAGCTGTCTTCGACCACAAGCCAAAGACAGGCCTCCAACCTGAACCAAGCCCCCATCCAAAGAAAGGTTCTGATTCCTAACCGCCTGATCCAAAGAGAACAAAGTCAGCCAAATTCCTTGCCCAATGCAATAGAAGCCTCGCCCAAAGAAATGAACCTTGTCCAAAAACACACCCTGCACCCAGAACAGGCCTTTGTCCAAACACAGGCCTCTGTCCAAAGACAGGAACATAGTCAAAGTTCGACTACCATTCAAAGACAGGCTCAACCCGAACCAAGCCTCATCCAAAGAAAGATTCTGATTCCTAAACCACGCCTGATCCAAAGAACAGTCAGCTGCAAATTCCTTCTGCCCCAATGCAAATAGAAGCCTCAGCTTAAAGAAAATGAACCCAACTAAAAACAGCACCCCACCCAGACAGGCCTCTGTCCAAAAGACAGAACATAGTCAAAGTTGACTACCTTCAAAGACAACAACCCCATTAAAGGCAGGACCAGACTCAAATATACAAGCCGCTGGTCAAAGAAAGTCCCAAATACAATGGAAGACTTGATCGATGAAATGTTCTTTGAGCAATAAATAAATAAATAAAATCAATCAAATCAGTTTCCAAGTGGTTGGCTCTGGATCAGAGGGATGGTGGCCAAGATGCACAAACCTATGCAACATCTAGGTGTGAGATAATGTTATTCATTTATTAATCTATTATTTTTTATTTATTTATTTTATTTATTTATTTCGCTTATTTATTTATTTATTTATTTATTTATTTATTTATTCAATTCAATTCAATTCAATTCATTTATTTATTTATTATCATTATTATTATTATTAGTGTTGTTGTTTTTTCTATTATTAATATTGTATATTTTATTATTATGTACTTTTACTGTTCCATGTTGACAATTGTATGCCTGTATGTAGGTTATTGTACACGCATACACATCGTCCATTTCCATTCTTTGTTCTTTACTTTTGATTGTGTTTATGTATTATTTTGTTTTATTTTCAAATCAATCAATCATTTAATACCAATCTATGTTCAATTATCATCATTATTATATCAGTATTATTATTGCTGTCTTTTGCTATTTTTTACTATTGTTGGTTAAATTGTTATATAAATAATGTAATAAAAAACGCTATAATAATGGGCAGCATTGGTTCAAGCGGTTGAGCAGGTTGTCCAACGATCGAGGGTCAACTGTCGCATTGTCCTTGGGCAAAATACTTCACCCTCCTTGCCTCCAGTGTGGCTCCACTGGTTTATGAATGTGTATGAATGTCCCGGTGATGGTCAGAGGGGCCATAGGCGCGAACTTGCAGCCACGCCTGTCAGTCCGCAGGGCAGCTGTGGCTACAACAGTAGCAACCATCACCAAGCCCGGAACAAGGAGTGAAGAATTGCGACGCTTTGAGCTGCCTGAAAAAGAGATAAATCCAATCCATTATTATTCAACATTATTTATATGGCACTTTTTAAACTGCAAGCAAAGGGCTCAACAATTAACATACAGGCTGTGGCCGATGAAAAGCAGCATACAGTACGACAAAAAGAAACACAGCACAATACTGGTCAAAAAACAATGAGAGAGTGGTTAAAATCAATCAAATCACTAAAATCAATAAGATCATTAATTTAAATTTAAGAACCAGTAAAATCTTTATAAGCATGCCTATAGAGGTTTGTTTTTAAAAGAGATCCAAATACTGGTAGGGAATCAGCAAGCCTGATCTCTTCAAATCAAATCAAATCAAACTGTATTTTTATAGCACTATTCCTATGAAAGAGTAAGACAAAGTGCTTTACATAAAAACAAAATAAATAATAAAAAAAGGCAAATTAAAAAGAACCCCTCTGCATTTCCACACATATCCTTCCACCTCTCACACCTAACTGATGGGGAAAGACAATGAGAAAATAGGCTGAGCACCAAAACAGAATGTTTGTTATTGGAAACCCTTAAACTGATTAGTAGGTAAAATAGATAAATGAATACAAAAGTATAATTAATTTATTAAATAATATAATAAAAGTAGCAAAATGAGCTGAAAGCCAGGTTAAACAGATGGTTTTTGAGCCTTTCTAAAAAGTGGAGCATTAATGCTCTTGGCGCTTTCTCAGGTCCTGGCAAATTGTTCCACAAACGGGCCATAGTGCTGAAAAAGCGCCTCCAGTAGGTTTTTGGTTTTACCGGCTGGGAATGGTTAATAGACCAGTGCCAGAGATTCAGGTTCCGCGAGGTTCATATTTTAATAAAAGATCTGACTGCTAAAAACATTTTAAAACTTTCAGAAGTATCTTAAAATCAATCCTAGCTATTATGGGAGCCAAATGCAGAGATTTTAAAATTGGGGCGTATGTGAGCCCACTCTCTAGTCTTGGGTAAGAACCTCGTGTAGCAGAGTTCTGGAGGATGGAAGGTTCTAATGTTAGTTTTCAGAAGACTACAATTAAAGCAGGCCAAGCATATAATCAATTTTACTGATAATAAAAAGCATGCATTAGCATCTCCATATTAGCAAGAGAGAGTAGTGGGTGGACCCTAGCTAGAGTTCTAAGATGATAAAAAACAGTTTTAACCACCTGTTTTAAATGCGAGATAAAATATAAAAAGTATCAAAGTTTCTGGGAATAGTGTTCCAGAGTGTTGGGAGAAGGCCCTGCCTCTGGTCTTGAATCTGGATCGGGGATTGTTAAAAGCTCCAAGGTTCCAAGATTGGGCACTAGGTATATAAGGAACGAGGAGAACAACTAGATACTTAGGGGCCAGACCACAGTGGGCTTTAAAAACAATCATTAAAATCTTAAAATCTATTCTAAGACGGACTGGGAGTCAGTAGAATGCTTAAACTGAATAAATAAATATGATCTTCATTCTTGGTTTTGGTTAGGAGTCGGGTAGCAGCTTTTTGACCTTAACTGGAGTTTATACTGATCTGCTGTGAAAGACATGTGTAGAGTGCATTCCAATAGTCCAAATGGGAAAAAATAAAAGCCTGAATCACCATCTTAAGACATTTTTTTATATAGGAGAGGGATTATCCTGTATAATCTGTGTGATGCAGCAGAAAACAGTATTTGACCTCGATGGACATATACGTCTCCAAATTCAAATCAGTATCAAAGATCAAATCCCCAGATTTCTAAGCAGTTTGTAGAAACATTCTTAGTCAGAGAGTCCACCCCTCGAGCTCATCGCTTTTGGGCCCTAACTGATCCGGAAATAATTAAATCAGTTTGTCCAAATTTGTCCCTGTAACAACGCTGTAGAGGAAAATCTTTTTTTGTCAGCGACCAAAACTGAAGTAGGCCCAAATAAGCGTAAATGACGCTATTGTTTATTTTTCAAGATTTTTAGCGCTTGTTTTAGCCTTTTTAACTTTGTAACATTAGTTGTGATTCGTGTGTCTGTGCTCTGCCGTAACACGAAGAAGGTTTTGTTGTTGTATAATTAGTTCATAAATATTGAATGAGCTGTTATGGTTATACAGCATGCTGCTGCTGTTGCTGCTGCTGCTGCTGTTCAATGACACAAAACAAGCCGTTGTTGGACAAAGTGACTCTATGGGAGGGGGGACACCTGGGAGGCCTCACTGGGAGTAATCTAGGTACAAATCAGCTTCTGAATGAAGAATTATTTCAAACGCGGTATTAATCTGCTTTTGCCCTGAACTTTCACCATAAGACCAGCCTGTTTTTTTTCTTATATGTAAAAATAAAAAATAGTTTTTATTGTAAATGATATTTTTGTTGGATATCAATTAGTGGTGGGATAGAATGATTTCTTTATTGTTGTCAAATATTTCCAAATGTTCAGCTAAAATCCAAAGTGTTGTTCAGCCAAGTTGATATTAAAAGCAGTTGTAAACTAAATAGTGACTCAAAAAAAAATCCAAACTTTTAACATTAAAAGAAATACAAACACCATTTAAACCCGGCCATCACATACTCTCTTTCTTCAAATAGGAGCAGCTTTTATCATTTTTCATAGCTGTTAGAGTCATAGGATAAAAACTTTTTCAGTGTTTTGGTCCATTTAGTTAAAGAAATGATTCATTTCTAAATGAATTTCTCTGCATATGTAGGCTATTTGATATGCATGTGTGTGTGTCCATTTCATTCTTAATCTTTAATAGCGCTGATTGTATTTATTTATTTTGTTTTATTTTCATGTAATTAATGAACTAATATCCAATCTATGTTCAATATATCTATGTATATTTAAATGTCTTTGTTTGCTTGATGTCTTTATTACATCACATCAGTGATGTCATTATTAGTCATATACCATATCATCTAACATCAACATTCCGATATAAATACTCTAAAAACCATGATGTCATCAGTGATGTAATCTTTGCTTATATTAGCCAAATCAGATTTTTTCCACTTATAGACCTTGAAAGTCAGGAAAACAATCCTAAATTTTAGCAGTTATGAACCTTTTACCAGTAGAGACCCAAGTTTCGCGACAGTGAATTTTTACGGGTTCTTTTTAAATTATTAAAGCCAAAAGAGGTAAATAGTCATTAATTAAAAGAAAAAAAGATGAATAACCCTAAAGTGCTCAGCCCTGAATCAACTTTGACCAAGATTTCAGGCGCCAAACCTTTTTCCTTCCATTTTAAGTATTGCTCTTTTATCCATTCAAAGAGATCCTTTGAACTTTGGGCTTACCGCAAGGATCGCAGATTTCAGCTGCTGGCTCATCAAGAATTACCAGCTGTGATTTCAAACCATGAACCATAAACATCCATGACCAAGTGAACACCCAGAATGTGTTCTCTTCAGTTTTAAAACATAGATTCAATCAATGACAAGAATTCTTCCAAACAGTGGGTTCAGCCAGAATTAGCAAGGATCAATTACTTGCTCATTTCCGAGGAATCATGAACCTGCAATAATAAAAAGAAAAGAACAAGTGAAATAAGTTGAGACGGGTTACAGAGCAAATATTCGTGACCAAACTGGGGCCTTCAAAACTGTCTGAATTCACCTGTGGCTGATGCCGCATCGCTAGACCTAGAATGAGTCCCCCTTCTATTATGGATGATTTGTGTGACAGAATGGCCCTCTAAAAATAAGTGACCTGGTTAAAAATAAGATTCCAGGCAAAATCCAAGCTTCAGTGCATACACAGGGTCCTGTTCAGAAACAGGTGTTTATCCAAAGCCAGGCACACAATCAAAGATACAACACCTATCAAAGGAAGTACCACAACCAAAGATACAACACCTATCAAAGGAAGTACCACAACCAAAGGTACAATTCCTATCAAAGGAACAATCACAACCAAAATATAACACCTATCAAAGGCAGCCATACAACCAAAGATGCAACACCTATCAAAGGAGGGACCACAATCAAAGATACATCACCTATCAAAGGAATTACCAGGTTGAAAGACAAGTCCCTATTAAAAGACATTGGCAGATCCAAAAGACAGCCACAGTGGAAAAACACAGGCCAATGCAAAACAAGCTCCCCAGCCAAAAGTCCCGATACCTGTCCAATTGCAGAGCTTCACAAACACATACACATTTTCAAAAAACAGGCATTTATCCAAAGCAACAAACAAACTCAAAGACAGAGTACCAGTCAAAGAAATTTCTAACATTCAAAGACACAACATCAAAGGCAACGACCAGAGTCAACAACAGGCCCTTTCAAATAGAAAGGACTGGATTAAAAGACAGGACCCTACCCATATACAGGTTCAGACAGGCCTCCAACCCAAACCAAGTCACCATCCAAAGAGAGGCTCATTCCTAACCGACTGATCCAAAAAGAGAACCACCAAGCCAAATTCCTACCCCCAATGCAAATAGAAGCCTCAACCCAAAAGAAATGAACTCTGTCTAAATAAAACATCCTTGTTCCAGAATGCCTTTTGTTAAACAGGCTCGTCCAAAGACAGGAACATAGTCAAAGTTGACTACCATTCAAAGACAGCCCAACCTAAAAACCAAGCCCCCATCCAAAGAAAGGTTCTGATTCCTAACCGACGCCTGATCCAAAGAGAACAGCCTAGCCAAATTCCTGCCCCAATGCAAATAGAAGCCTCGGCCCAAAGAAATGAACCTGTCCAGAAACAAAGCACCTCAGCCCAGAACAGGCCTCTGTCCAAACACAGGCCTCTGTCCAAAGACAGGAAACATAGTCAAAGTTCGACTAGCAATCAAAGACAGGCCTCTCCAACCTAAAACCAAGCCCATCCAAAGAAAAGGTTCCCTGATTCCTAACCGACGCCTGATCCAAAGAGAACAGCGCCTAGCCAAATTTCTGCCCCTAATGCAAATAGAAGCTCGCTCTGAAAGAAATGAACTCATCCAAACAGCACCCTGTTCCAGGATACAGGCTCTCTGTCCAAAGACAGGAACATAGTCAAAGTTGACTACTATTCAAAGACAACAACCCCATCAAAGGCAGGACCAGACCAACATGCCGTGCTTGGTCAAAGAAAGTCCCCAAATACAATGGAAGATGAAATGTCCTTTTGAGAAATAAATACATTAAAAAAAAAAATCAAAGACATAACTCTGATCAAATGCATTCTGTTCCAAGTGGGGGGTCAGGTCCAAGGACAGGCCCAGATGCACAAACCCATGCAACACCTAGGTGTGAGATACTGTTATTCATTTATTAATTCATTACTTTTTTTATTTATTTATTTATTTATTTATTTATTTATTTATTTATTTATTTATTTTATTTATTTATTTATTTGTTTATTCATTCATTCATTATCTTTATTATTATTATTAGTGTTGTTGTTTTTTCTATTATTAATATTGTATATTTTATTATTAAGGTAATTTTACTGTTCCATGTTGACAACTGTATGCCTGTATGTAGGTTATTGTACATGCATACACACATGTCCATTTCCATTCTTTTTTGTTCTTTTTTACTTTTTATTGTATTTATGTATTTATTAATTTTTGTTTTATCTTCATATCAATATATCAATTAATATCTAATCTATGTTCAATTAATATTATTATATCAGTATTATTATTGCTGTTGTTCCTATTTTTACTATTGTTGGCTAAATTATTATAATAAATAATAATAATAAAAACACTATAATAATGGGCGGCAGTGGTTCAAGCGGTGTTAATCAGGTTGTCCAACGATCGAGGGTCAACTGTCGCTGTGTCCTTGGGCAAGACACTTCACCCTCCTTGCTTCCAGTGTGGCTCCACTGGTGTGTGGATGCAGCAATGGTCAAATGTGAGATGCTGAACTTGCAGCCACGCCTGTCAGTCCGCCTCAGGCAGCTGTGGCTACAACAGTAGCTAACCATCACCAAGTCTGAACAAGGAGTGAATGAATAATGGACGCTTTGAGCATCTGGAAAGTGCAGATAAATCCAATCCATTATTATTCAACATTATTTATATGGCACTTTTGGAACTGTGTTACAAAATAAACACCACACAAGATGAAAGGGCCGTATGAAAAGCAGCATACAGTACGACAAAAAAAAAACACAGCACACACACAAAACAATGAGAGTGGTTAAAATCAATCAAATCACTAAAATCAATAAGATCATTAATTTAAATTCTAAGAACCAGTAAAATTTTTATAAGCATGCCTATAGAGGCTTGTTTTTAAAGAGATTCAAATACTGGTAGGAATCAGTGTTTCAGATTTCTCAAATCAAATCAAATCAAACTGCATTTTTACAGCACTATTCCTATGAAAGAGTAAGCACAAAGTGCTTTACATAAAAAACAGAATAAAAAAGGTGCAATTAAAAGAACTCCCTCTCTGCATCTACACATATCCTTCCACTTCAATAACCTCCCACCCCCTAACTGATGGGGAAGACAATGAAAAATAGGCTGAGCACCAAACAGTAATGTTTGTTATTGGAAACCCTAAAACTGATTAGTAGGTAAATAGATAAAATGAATACAAAAGTATAATTAATTTATTAAATAATATAATAAAAGTAGCAAAATGAGCTGAAAGCCAGGTTAAACAGATGGTTTTTGAGCCTTTCTTAAAAGCATTAATGCTCTTATGGCTCGGTGTCCTCTGGCAACCAGTTCCATGTAAACGTAAATATAGTGCTGGTGCTGCCTCCGTGAGGGTTTCCGGCTTTACCGTTGAATGGTTAATAGACCAGTGCCAAAGGATCTCAGGTCTGCTGGTGGGTTCATATTTTAATAAAAGATCTGACTGCTAAAAACATTTTAAAACTTTCAGAAGTATCTGTAATCAATCCTGAAGCATATGGGGGAGCCAGTAGAGATTTTAAAAATTGGGCTTATGTGAGCCCACCTCTTGGTCTTGTAAGAACTCAGGCAGCAGAGTTCTGGGAGGAGCTGAAGGTTCTAATGTTAGTTTCTAGAAGACCAGCAAACAGGATGTTAGAAATCAATTTTACTGATAATAAAAGCATGCATTAGCATCTCCATATTAGCAAGAGAGAGTAGTGGGTGACCTAGCTAGATTTCTAAGATGATAAAAAACAGTTTTAACCACCTGTTTTAAATGCGAGATAAAATATAAAAAAGTATCAAAGTTCTGGGATAGTGTTCCAGAAAGGTTAGGCTCTTATAGCAAAGGGCCTGTCTCCCTTGGTCTTGAATCTGGATCGTGGGATTGTTAAAAAGCCTTTTTCCGAAGGTCTAAGATTGCGACCAGGTATATAAGGAACGAGGAGAACAACTAGATACTTAGGGGCCAGACCACAGTGGGCTTTAAAAACAATCATTAAAATCTTAAAATCTATTCTAAGACGGACTGGGAGTCAGTGCAGAGACGCTAAAACTGGAATAATGTGATCTCATTCTGGTTTTGGTTAGGAGTCAGGTAGCAGCTTTTTGGACTAACTGGAGTTTACTCGATCTGCCGGGAAAAGATATGTGTAGAGTGCATTCCAATAGTCCAAATGGGAAAAAATAAAAGCCTGAATCACCATCTTAAGACATTTTTTATATAGGAGAGGGATTATCCTGTATAATCTGTGTATTTGCTGGTAGAAACAACATTGGTCCTCGATTTTGACATATGTCTCCAAATTCAAATCAGTATCAAAGATCAACCCCAAATTTCTACAGTTTGTAGAAACATTCTTAGTCAGAGACTCCAATTTCTGAGCCTCATCGTTTTGGGCCTCAACTGATCCGAAAATAATTAAATCAGTTTTGTCCAAATTTGTCCCTGTAACAACGCTGCAGAGGAAAACTTTTTTTTGGTCGATGACCAAAACTGAAGTAGGCCCAAATGTTGCAAATGACGTCATTGTTTATTTTTCAAGATTTCCTTCTTTAGCGTTTGCTCTGCCTTAACTTGTAACATTAGTTGTGATCTGCAGTGTCTGTGCTCACGTAACACGGCTAGGCTATGGTTGTTGTATAATTAGTTCATAAATGTTAAATGAGCTGTGATGGTTATACAGCATGCTGCTGCTGTTGCTGCTGCTGCTGTTAAATGACACAAAACAAGTCAGTTGTTGGACAAAGGACTCCATGGGAGGGGGGGACACCTGGGAGGGTCTCTAACCGAGTAAATTGTGGCACAACCGCCTCTGAATGAAGAATACTATTTCAAAACGTGGTATTAACTGGCTTTGCCCTGAACTTTCACCATAAGACCAGCCTGTTTTTTTTCTTATATGTAAAAATAAAAAATAGTTTTTATTGTAAATGATATTTTGTTGGATATCAATTAGTGGTGGGATAAATGATTTCTTTATTGTTGTCAAATATTTCCAAATGTTCAGCTAAAATCCAAAGTGTTGTTCAGCCTAAGTGATATTAAAAGCAATAAGCTGTAAACTAAATAGTGACTCAAAAACAATAATCATTACAAATTTAACAATATAAAAAGAAACATAAACACCATTTAACCCGCCATCACACATACTTTCTTCAAATAGGAGCAGCTTTTATTTATTTTTTTATAGCTGTTAGAGTCAGTAGGATAAACCTTTTCGTGTTTTTAGTCCAAGATGTAGTTAAAAGAAATGATTCATTTCTTAAAGGAATTTCTGGATATGTAGGCTATTTAATATGTATATGTGTGTGTCCATTTCATTCTTTAAGCTTTTAACTGATTGTATTTATTTATTTTGTTTTTTTTATTTTCTTTTAATTAATGAACTAATATCCAATCTATGTTCAATATATCTATGTATATTTAAATGTCTTTGCTTGATGTCTTTATTACATCATGATCAGTGATGTCATTATTAGTCATGTCACTATATCATCTAACATCATCATCTGACATAATACTCTAAACCATGATGTCAATAGTGATGTAATCTTTGTCTAAGGTCATCAAATCAGATTTTTTCCACTTTATAGACCCTTTGAAAGTCAGGAAAAACAATCCTAACTTAGCAGTTAAGGAACCTTACCAGTAGAGACCCAAGTTCAAGACAGTGAATTTTACGGTTTTTTAAATTATTAGCTTGCATAAAAGTCATTAATTAAAAAGAAAAAAGATGAATAACCCAAAGTGCTCAGCCCTGGAATCAACTTTGACCAAGATTTCAGGCGCCAAACCTTTTTCCTTCCATTTTAAGTATTGCTCTTTTATCCATTCAAAGAGACCCTTTGAACTTTGGGCTTACCGCAAAGATCGCGATTTCAGCTGCTGGTCCACTTCCAAGAATTGACACAGCCAGCATTTCCAAACCAAGGAAATCCACAACATCCAAGGACAAAGTGGACACCCAGAATGTTCTCCTTCAGTTTTGGAAACATAGATTCAATAATGACAAGAATTCCTTCCAAACAGTGGGGTTCAGCGTAAATTTAGCAAGGATCACCACTTGCTCATTTCCCGAGGAATCAGTGAACCCGTACACAAAAAGAAGAAAGAAATTAAAAGTGAAATGTTGAGACGGTTACAAATATTCGTGACCAACCAGCAACCAGTCTGACTACCCAGGCTGATGTCAAGATCAGCTAGACCTAGAAATGAAATCCCCCTTCTATTGGTGGATGATTTGTGTGACAGAACACTTTCAAAATAAGGACCTGCTAAAAAATAAGATTCCAGCAAACCAAGCTTCGTGCATACACAGGGTCCTGTTCAGAACAGGTGGTTATCCAAAGCCAGGCACACAATCAAAGATACAACACTCAACAAAGGAAGTACCACAACCAAAGATACAACACCTATCAAAGGAAGTACCACAACCAAAGGTACAATTCCTATCAAAGGAACAACCACAACCAAAGATACAACACCCATCAAAGGAGGGACCACAATCAAAGATACATCACCTATCAAAGGAATTCACCAGGTTGAAAGACAAGTCCCTATTAAAGACATTGGTAGATCCAAAGACAGGCCATAGTGGAAAACACAGGCCAATGCAAAACAAGCCCCAGCCAAAGTCCGACACCTGTCCAATTGCAGAGCTCTTACCAAACACATACAAATTTTCAAAAACAGGCATTTATCCAAAGGCAACAACAAACTCAAAGACAGAGTACCAGTCAAAGAAATTTCTTAACATCCAAAGACACAACACCTATCAAAGCAAATCTAATTAGAGTCAACAACAGGCCCCCTTTCAAAGAAAGGACTGATTAAAAGACAGGATCCTACCCACATACAGGTTCAAAGACAGGCTCAACCCAACCAAGTCCCCATCCAAAGAGAGAATGGATTCCTAACCGGCGCCTGGACCCAGAGAGAACCACTGCCACCTACCCCTAATGCAAATAGGAAGCCGCCCAAAGAATGAACCTGTCCAGAAACAGCACCTTGCTCCAGAACAGGCCTCTGTCCAAACACAGGCCTCTGTCCAAAGACAGGAACATAGTCAAAGTTCATCATTATCCAAAGACAGGCCTCCAACCCAAACCAAGCCCCCATCCAAAAGAAAGGTTCTGATTCCCAAACGACGCCGATCCAAAGAGAACTGCTTCAGCCAAAATTCCTGCCCCCACGCAAATAGAAGCCTTCGGTTTAAAGAAATGGAAACCTGTCCAAAACAGCACCCTGTTCCAGGACAGGCCTGTCCAAGACAGAACACATAGTCAGTTGACTACCATTCAAAGACAACAACCCCATCAAAGGCAGGGACCAGACTAAATACAAGCCGCTGGTCAAAGAAAGTCCCCAACAATGGAAGATGAAATGTCCTTTGAGAAATAAATACATTAAAAAATCAAAGACATAACTCTGATCAAATGCATTTCCCAGTTCCAAGTGGTGGGTCGGACCAAGGACAGGCTAAGATGCACAAACCCATGCAACACCTAGGCTTGAGATATACTGTTATTCATTTATTAATTCATTACTTTATTTATTTATTTATTTATTTATTTATTTTATTTATTTATTTATTTATTTTTTTATTTATTGATATATATTTATTTATTTATGTATTTATTATTTGTCAGGTCTATTCATTCATTATTCTTATTATTATTATTAGTGTTGTTGTTTTTTTCTTATTATTAATATTGGTATATTTTATTATTATGTAATTTTACTGTTCCATGTTGACAACTGTATGCCTTTATGTAGGTTATTGTACATGCAATACAATAACGCATTTCATTCTTTTTGTTCTCTTTACTTTTTGATTGTGTTTATGTATTTATTTTGTTTTATTTTCAAATCAATCAATCAATTAATATCTAATCTATGTTCAATTACTATTATTATATCAGTATTATTATTGTTGTTGTTCCTTTTTTACTATTACACAAATTGTTATTATAATAAACAATAATAAGAAAAACACTATATTAATGGGCGGCAGTGGTTCATGTTAATCAGGGTTGTTCAATCATGACGAGGGTCAACTGTCGCTTGTCCTGGGTTAAAACTCACCCTCCTGCTTCCAGTGTGGCCCCACTGGTGTGTGTGAATGTGTATGAATGGTCAAAGGGGCCGAGGCGCTGCATCCTGCAGCCACGCCTGCTGGGGTCCCAACAATGAGGGCAGCTGTGTGGCTACAACAGTAGCTAACCATCATCAAGTCTGAACAAGGAGGAATGAAGGAATGACTCTGAGCTGCTCTGGAAAGTGCAGATAACCAATCCATTATTATTCAACATTATTTATATGGCACTTTTTTGAAACCAGTGGTTACAAAGGGCTCAACAATTAACACACTACAAAAGGGCAGGAAAAGCAGCATACAGTACGACAAAAAAAACACAGCACACACACAAAACAATGAGAGTGGTTAAAATCAATCAAATCACTAAAATCAATAAGATCATTAATTTAAATTTAAGAACCAGTAAAATCTTTATAAGCATGCCTATAGAGGTTTGTTTTTAAAAGAGATTCAAATACTGAAGGAATCAGCAAGCCTGATCTTCAAATCAAAATCAAATCAAAACTGTATTTTTTATAGCACTATTCCTATGAAAGAGTAAGACAGCGTTTTACATAAAAAACAGAATAAATAATAAAAAAAGGCACGTAAATTAAAAGAACCCCCTCCCCGTACCTACACACATCCCTCCACTTCTCACACCTCCCACCCCCTAACTGATGGGGAAAGACAATGAGAAAATAGGGTTGAGCACGAAAACAGAATGTTTGTTATTGGAAACGCTAAAAACTGATTAGTAGGTAAAATAGATAAATGAATACAAAATTGAGTAATTAATTTACAAATATAATAAAAAGTAGCAAATGAGCTGAAAAGCCAGGTTAAACAGATGGTTTTTGAGCCTTTCTTAAAAGCATTAATGCTCTTTGCGCTTCTCAGGTCCTCTGGCAAACTGTTCCACAAACGGGGGCCATAGTGCTGAAAAGCGGCCTCTCCGTAGGTTTTGGTTTTTACCGGTTGAATGGTTAATAGACCAGTGCCAGGATCTGAGGTTCTGCGAGGGTTCATATTTTGTTTAAAAGATCTGACCATAAAACATTTTTAAAACTTTCAGAAGTATTCAAATCAATCCTGAAGCATATGGGGGGCCAATGAAAGGATTTTAAAATTAAAGTATAGAGCCCACCTTTTGTCTTGGTAAGAACTCGCAGAGTTCTGGAGGAGAAAGCTCTAATGTTAGTTTTTGAAGACCAGCACCAAGCAGGCGTTAAGAGTAATCAATTTTACTGATAATAAAAGCATGCATTAGCATCTCCATATTAGCAAGAGAGAGAAAGTGGGTGACCTTAGCTAGATTTCCTCAAGATGATAAAAAATAGTTTAAATCCACCTGTTTTAAACAAGTAGATAAAGTATAAAAAGTATCAAAGTTCTGGGATAGTGTTCCAGAGTGTTGGGGGGTTTCAGAGGTTAAAGGCCTGCTCTTGGTTATCTTGAATTCGATCGGGATTGTTAAAAGTTTTTCCAAGGTCTGATTGCGTAATTGGTATATATGAACGAGGAGTGACAACTAGACACTTAGGCCAGACCACAGTGGGCTTTAAATGCAATCTTTTAAATCTTAAAATCTATTCTAAAACGAACTGGGAGCCAGTGCAGAGATGCTAAAACTGGAGTAATATGACCTCTCATTCTGGTTTTGCTAGAGTCAGGCGGCAGCATTTTGGACTAACTGGAGTTCATACACAATGTGCTGTGAAAGACATGTTTAAAGTGCTTTCCAATAGTCCAAATGGGAACAAATAAAAGCCTGAATCACCATCTTAAGACATTTTAGATAGGAGAGGATTATCCTGTATAATCTGTATTTGCCAGAAACAAGATTTGACCATCGATTTTGACATGTGTCTCCAAATTCAAATCAGTATCAAAGATCACCCCCAGATTTCTACAGTTTGTAGAAACATTCTTAGACAGAGACTCCAATTTCTGAGCCTCATCGTTTTGGGTCTCAACTGACCCAAAAATAATTACATCAGTTTTGTTCAAATTCAACTGCAGAAAATTTTGAGCCATCCAGGCTTTAATTTCGGCAGAGCAGCTATCGAGATACTTTAAAGACCAGGGTCGTCAGGTTTAAAGGATAAGCATATTTGAGTATCATCGGCATAAAAATTAAAACTGAGGTTATGTCGCCGTATTAACTCTCTCAGTGGTAGCATGTAAATAGAAAATAACAGAGGTCCCAGTACCAAATCATGGGGAACGCCAGATGTCCCTTTCACCTTAGATGAGCAAGAATTACAGATAAAAACTTTCAAAAACTTGTCAGATGAGTAAGAATAAAACCAGTTAAGAACTGTCCCAGAAAAACCAACCCATGCATTCAGGCATTGTAATAAAAATAGGGATCAACTTTAGTTCTAAAAGAACTAAAAGAGATGATTTCCGCAGCAATTAAAAGGTCATTCATTACTCTCAGCAAGGCTGCTTCGGTGTTGTGGTTGGCCTTTTAAACCAGATGAAAGGTCTCAAATATCGTTATCATCGTCACCTGAACCTCTCTCTTAATTCTTCTGTTGGGACTGACTTGTCATCCATGCCTGCACTTATTTTCCAAAAGGACACAATGAACAGGTAGTCAGCAGAAGTTTAAACCAGAATGAGCATGTAGGTTTTTGTGGCTTCTATTGCTCAATCATTCCTACCTGAAGTCATCACTGCTCTCTTTGATATCAGATGCTCTCACCTACCTAATGCCTGTCTCCTTCACTTCTTGCCAGTGTTCTCTGCCAAGCAACAATTATTTCATGGTTTAAATAAATTGAACATCTTGCCAATGCATAAGTTTTAAATTCAGAATAAGCAAGTAGGGGGCGGCCGTGGTGCAGCGGTAGGGCGGTCGTCCCATGATCGTAAGGTTGCAGGTTCGATTCCTTGCACACCCAAGAGTCAAAGTGTCCTCGGGCAAGACACTGAACCCCACCTTGCCTCTGGTGGTAGGCAGGCGCCTGTGTTTGCAGCGGAGCCGCCACCAGTGTGTAAATGTGTGAGTGACTGGGTGAATGGGTCTGTGACTGTAAAGCGCTTTGTCCTTGTAGGTAAGAAAGGCGCCATATAAGTATAAGCACGCTTATTAAGTATACGCCATAGGCAGAAGTTGAGTTTGCAAAAACTCTTGTGTTTGGGGCATTTTCTTTTAAGAGTTCAACATGTCTCAAATATGTACAGTTTGTTTGTAGATTAAATCTAAAATGTCGTGTATTTGGTTTCTTGTAAAAAGGCTTTGACAAAAAAAGTAGGATTAACGTTGTTACAAAACTACAAAAAGTGCCGTGTAGTCGTTATGTTCCGTGACCGTTCGGTATTTTCCGGCGTTCTCCGTCTCCGAACTCGTTCATTTCCGGTCAGCGTCGCCATCTGCTTTCTCGTCCTTCTCCAATCTCCGTGTTGTCGATCCCGGTGACGCGGCGGAGGTGTAGCCTGACGCGGGCTCTTACGTGTCGGCCAGAATAAAAGTGGAGCTCCGGAGGTCCGGGAGTGACGAAGAGCGTCTGTATCGGTAAGAACGCAGGAGTGTCCCGGGTCCAGGGAGACAGGAGGCGGCCGTGGAAACTGTTGGTTTGTTCTGGTTCGGCCCGAAGGAAACAAAGAGATCATGGCGCCGCGGTGTGTTTGTAGCAGGATGGAGGGAGGGGAGGCTGCGGCTGTACGGGACAAAATGAACTAATGTGTGGCTTTAATTGTGAACCCCCCTAAAGCGCAACGTGTTTGCTAGCACATTTGAAAGCGCACGAGGGCACAAAAAAGTGGATTTTTAACCCGCACCTGTCATTTGCTGCTGTAACGGTTAGCCATTTATGCGCATGTACCGTATTTGCGCCGTTTACCGTCGAAGACACACGAAGAGCTTCCACCGCACATGACCAGTTATTACACACAAACACGTTTGACTGTGTTATTTTTTGCACGAAATTAAACAAAAATAAAATTTCCTATCGAATGGCAAGTCATTTTAAATAATGTGAAAAATTGAGAGATAATAATACACTTTCAATCGGCTACATTATTTTTAAAAAAGGAAATTACGAGCTGACGTTTTTGAGGGCAAACATGTAGTCCCTGGGTTGTGTTAGCGGTTCATCTCCGGGGATGTGACCGGCGAGAGTGAGTTCAGGGGGGGGCGTTTCCTCGGCCATGTGGCTCGGCTGGCTGGCTGTCACACTCGGAGCATCCGAGTGACTTTTGAAAAGCAGAGGGAGAAAAGTGTAAAGCCAATCATGCGGCGGAGAGCAGCCACGCGGGCGTGAGCTCACAGCGTGAGATCACTCGATCCGCATCGGCACGCGCCCTTCGGCACGCGCTCATGCAAGCACGACAGGGAAACTGACAAACTGCTGGTTTACACATCCCCACCAGGACATAACGACTTACATTTACTCAGTAACATTTACTTGAGTAACTTTTAGTATATCTTTACTCCTCAAACTTATTTTTTGCTCAAGTAGATATATGGTATTATCTGTCTAGTAACCTTTTTTTTTAGCTTGAAAAATTTCTACCATTTATTCTAGGGATACACAATTAAAGCAAGTTTTTTAACCACTTTTAGACTCAAAGTTTTAAAACCTACATAAGCAAGAACTGAAACAATCCTGCCAACATAAACAGATCTACAGAGTGTGGGGGGGCTATCTCTTGAATGCCTCCAGTTTTAAAATACTGTTGAAGGTCAAACAATAAAACCTGACGGGAGAACGTGAGATGGTTTGTGACAGGGAAGCTAAGAAGTTTTTAAGTGGAGCTTGATCATGTAGAGCTCTAAAATCAAGAACTGCTTTGGGATAAAAGTCGTGCTGCAGAGTTCTGAACTTCAGGTGGTAAAGCTTTTTAGTTTGGTTTGGTTCAAGCTCATTAAAACATTATTGCATTAATCCGGATGTGAAGAAACAAAGGAGTGAAAAATCTTTTTACAATCTACACCGGACTCCAAACATCTGGACGTGGAGATGTTCCTCAGCTGGGAGAATGCACTGAGGTCAGACTGGATGGACCGGCCAACAGAACCGCTGTGGAGTCGGATCAGAGGAATCTTCTTCTCAGAAGCAGAGAATGATGATTTAGAAAGGTGTAATATCAGTAATGGCTGACGATTGCATTAAACGATAAACATTTAGTGTGCTGTAATTCCAGATGCACATATCTCTGCAGCTGCATGTATGATTGTTCTCTCCTTTTGTTTGTCATATATGTTCTAAATAAAGGTATCTTTTCATTTATTCCCAATAATTTAATTCCCATCATTGAAATTAATCTATACAAAAAAAGCACAAACTAAACTTTCTTGAAAAGTTTTTGTTCTTACAATTAACCTTAACAGAGAAACTATAGGTTTTAACAGCATCAAAATGACTATTTTTAGGTGTTTTATCCAGATCATTAATGTATTCATAAATATTACATGTTTTTGCTGTTAAAAATGTTAAAAATCATCGAAAATATATAAACACAAATCCCTGCGATTGTTTGCACGAAGCAGTCTCACTTTTTAAAGTTGTTTCTCAATTTACTAAATTTGTCAAAACAGTCGGAATAATTTTCTACAAAAATATATATTTTAAATGTTAGTGTTTCTATAGTTAACAGTGCATTAAAACACTAATGTTGTTGTTTTTTTTGTATTATAGCGGTGATGCTGTAATGACTCTTAATGGTAATACCTGCAGAAATGATCCCTGCAGGACATTTGGGACAAAAGGCGAAGTAGATTTTGACTTTGGACTTGAACATGGTTGAAACATCTCATCATTTTGGAGAGGTCATTTAGTCTTCAGCACAGTCTGCAGTTATCCTGCTAATACTGATCTTTAGTTTGATCATTAATCTTAATTTTATATTATTATTTTGGGGCGGCCGTGGAGCAGCGGTAGGGCTGTTGACCCATCATTGTAAGATTGCAGGTTCAATTACCGCCTTGCACACCCATGAGTCCATGTCTCCAAGACACTGAACCCCACCTTGTCTGTGATGGGAGGCTGGCACCAGTGTTCGGCAGCGGAGCCGCCCGCCACCAATGTGTGAATGGGTCTGTGACTGTAAAGCGCTTTGGGCCTTGTAGGTAGAAAAGCGTTATTTAAGTATACGCCATTTACCATTTCGGTGTTCAGCCTTCCCTGTCAGAAGGTAGAGAATAAGTGGTTTAAACTTCTATTGAAAAGTGTGTGCTATCTTCCAAAATCTGAATGCTAATGAAAACCCAAGGGGGAAAAAGCAATTGTGTTTCTAAAGGTGTCCTATGGCGTCCATTTATCAACTCCTGACTACAGCTTTTTTGATTCAGTCACTGTATATATATACAGTTCATCACAATGAAACGATATTCATCACAACGAACATGGAAATGAGATAAAAACGTGTGCGTTTATTTTGTCCGTTTTTTTTTCTCCAAGCAGAAACTCTTTCTTTTGCTGATGATGCAGCCGTGTTACTTTTTTGATGGGCGTATAATCTTCATACGCCGTCATTAAAATCTCCGACTACGTCTCACTAAAGTATAGAGCTCTCTTTTTTTCTCCACGCATTTCCATGGTGACTCCTGAAGTCGGCGATCCATTGAGAATGTCTTTATATGTACCTGCTGTGCACGTGCATTAACCCAGGGTTACCAAGTCGAGCGTAATTACGCCAACTCTTATCCGGTCTTTTGGAACCCACATACGCAGAGTAAACAAGTTCAGGCGGATTTCAGCCAGAGTTCAGGCTTAAAGTCAGGGTAGTTTAAACATGCTTCCTGGAATACCCCCCTGAACCTTTCCCCTAGTGGTCATTTCAGGAGCTGCAGCATTTGGTATTTCTGGGGTTGTTGTGTATCCAGAACTGCAGGTGTCAGAGACAGAATTGACACTGAAGGGACAATGAAGGACAGACAGGAAGACGAGTTACGTTCTATGTTCCCTGCATGACGGACAGTTAACTTCTTTTGAAGTAAAAACTATTTCCTTTTATTTATCTCTGGGGTTATAGTTCTGCTCTAGCCAGTGATTTACAATCATAGGTAGTATTTTACCCCTCTGTACCGTCAGTGCCAGATTGTCAATTTTTATCTTAGTGGTTTACTATCCTATGAATACAGTGCGATGTGTTGGTAGCTGAACTGTAAAGGGTTTTTTCTTAAGGCTGATGGGATCCTCTCAGGTTGATCTGTTGCAAAGACTGTAAGACATGAGTCGACAAAACTGAAGAGTTTTCAAAGGTAAACCAGGTTCGCATTTGCTTTTTGCTCAGTTGCATTATGGGTAAGGAATTATATTCTTTTTATTTTTTAACTATATAAACTCTAAAGGAACACTAACATTTAAAAATGTATTTTAAAAGTTAAAGGATTCAAATTTAGAAATGGTTGATGTGCAGAGATTTTCGTCTGAGAGGTGGAACGCATCAGCTGGCAAACTAAACTAAACTCAGCCCGAAGAGGAAAATGAATTCTAATAGAAAACGTCTCCTTTTATATCAAAAAGTACTATACTGTACTTCAATAGAACAGCTTGAAATGATGAAAGATCTTAAAACAAATTGTAGGAGCCATTTGTTGTTTGGATTAGAATTTGGTTTGGGTTTGGTTTGGTTTTAACTTTGTGTATTTTTGTTTTATTGCGCTGTGACTTATATTTCTGTCAGCCATTGGTGGCGCTGCAGAGTTCATAAAAGTGTATGATGGTTTTAGGAGGTCACATAGTTTTTAGCACTTTATTTTGTTACATTAAAACAATACACTTTAACAGCATCATCTTTATAGCCCACAGCCCAAAAGTCTGTTTTTCCAGAACAATATCTTTGAAGCTGCACTCACTGCACTAAAGCAGGACTAGATCGTCGCTACACGACTCACCTAACTATTATTTACAATAAACAATACCACAGAAATACGAAGAATACTGTATTTTCCACTCTATAAGTCGCTATGGAGTATAAGTTGCTGCAGAAACATTATAAAGAAGGAGAAATCATATATAAGTCATATTGGAGTAAAAGTTGCAGTTTTGGGAGAAATTTCAACTTGAAAGACCAAACGTAATAACGGAATAGATAATAGATTGAATACATGCACACTTCACAACCGTAACTCTTAGATGATTACTTAACTTAATTAAACATATGAGGAATTGAATAATTGACTTGCATATTTGCACCACATGTTCAACTTTTGGTCAGAGGTCACAACAGCAACCAGTTTATACTGATACGCACGTTGGGTTTGGCAGAGATTTGTATGCCACATGCTCTACCTGACACAACCCTGTATTTGATCCTGGTTGGGGACACAGCCTGTGTCCCCAACCAGGATCAAATACAGGGTTGTGTCAGGGTAAAATACCTGACAGGCACCTGACAAGGTGTAAAATACCCTGTATTTTACACAACAGGATTGTGTGTTTGCTCATTGCAAACTCTGCTTTCCCGCGCAACCCTGTACTCAGCCAACTGACAAGGTCTACAACAGCCTTAGCGCAACACATGAACAATTATTCAGATGACCTTTAAGAACATTCTAACAAGTCCACCAAACTCTTTACATCACTAAATCTTCTAAACTTTTTCTTCATCTATGCTTTGAATAATTTCGCCAAGTCCGGCGTAAGATTGAGTGGGGCTTCTTTATCTGCATTGCTGTCAGTAGCAAACACTGATACACACACCTGCAGATGCTTCTAAAGTTTGTATTTAAGAAAAACTTACATACCCTCAGTCAAACTATCCAAAAGAAACATGACTTTTAATCAGAAGAATATGGTATACAACTTTTAAGAACATTTGTGTTTTGTGGATTATATCTCATTTATGTATTAAATTATTGATAATAGTTTGTGCAACTTGGAAAAGAATCCTAATTCATTGATGTTTTCATTGTAGATTGAACGTCCATCACTAGCGTAGTCAATGAAGATGGAGTCAGCAGTAGAGACCCAACAGGCAGCCGACACTGCTGTGACCGACGCCGAGAACCAGATCACGCCCGCACAGATTGCTACTTTGGCGCAGGTAACACGGCGCTGTAGATGTGCCGCTGTCGCTTGTAGAATCGTTTGATCTCTTTCTCTACAGCATATTTTACTTAACTCCTTTGAAATAACTCTACCTGACTGATTGCGCCCCTGAATTTTTAGGTTTCCATGACAACGGGACACACCTCAGCCACGGGCCCCACCGTAACTCTAGTGCAGCTTCCCAACGGACAAACGGTTCAGGTTCACGGCGTTATCCAGGCGGCACAGCCTTCCGTCATCCAGTCCCCGCAGGTCCAGGCAGTACAGGTGAACGCTCTGCTTCAAAGTGCAGAACCGTGATCCTCAAACCGGAATCAGGATTTATTTTCCTCTGGTTTCTTCAAGATCTCCACCATAGCCGAAAGTGAAGACTCCCAGGAGTCTGTGGACAGTGTCACCGACTCTCAAAAGCGCAGGGAGATTCTGTCACGACGTCCGTCCTACAGGTAAACCGCTCCACACGCTGGTCAGAACAACGAACTCAGTAGTTCAGTCAAAAAGCTGTTCAAATGATGCAATAAATCACCTTCAAATGTTACGTTACAAGAAGGATTTTCTGAGTGCAATCTCTGAAAGAAACTCTACTTTTAGGTTTTTCTTCAAATAAAACAAAAACATCCAGCAGTGATCAGATCACATAGAAAAATTCCCCTCAAAGTAGAAAATGCATTACATAATGTAGAAGCCATTGTTTTTTTTTTTCCAATTGTGGAAAAACCTTACAAGCCTGTCTAAACAGAACTTCTCAGGAGAGCAAAAAGACGTCTAATACATTCAATTCCTGAATTCCTACTAGTTTCTGTGGAGATAAAAACAAATACGTGCTTTACTAACTTGCTGCAAATGGAAACAGCTGTTAGAAGGTGGAAACATTAGCACGTATGTTAACATGAGACTACAACCAAAAGTGTGAGGATGTGGTTGCTGCAGAGGCGGAAACAGGAACCTTTTTACCTGAAGATCTGGGGTTTCTGCTGTTAAACATCTTTACAAATGTTTGTGCTATTTTTTTTTTTTTTTTTTGTAATTTTGCAAACTTTTTTTTCAAACAGGAAAATTCTGAACGACCTTTCCTCTGATGCACCGGCTGTCCCTCGCATCGAGGAGGAAAAGGCGGAGGAGGACTCGTCTGCTGCAGCAGCGACCCCTGCCATCACCACCGTTACGGTCCCCACACCCATCTACCAGACCAGCAGTGGGCAGTACAGTAAGTGAAGGCCAGGGCAGCACACACAAACACACCTTTACCTTCAGTATACGGCTAACCACGACAATCTTTTCAATTTAAAAGGGAACCAGAAAGTAAAAATGATGATTTTTGTCAATACTCAGTGCATGCACAATGATCAGACCTGCTACAATTCAGGGTGAGGAGAAAGCTTTGTCGAGTGTATGAATGTTATTCTTGCAGTAGTACATAATTAGAGCAGATAAGGCGTTTTATTATGACAACAAAAAGCAGTGACGATCGTGTTTCATGCTCTGCTGGGGGCATAACATTTCTAAAGCACGGCTGACAAACAGCGGCCCCTGGTCTGTGGACAGGGCTGGAGAAGCTCGTGCCTCGCCCTGGGCAACACTGCAGCCTGAGTGGGCTCTGGTCCCTCAGATCGGACCCGCAGCCCCGTCAGACGGGGCGTCTCGGTCTCGCTTCAGATCGAAGAGGCATGCGAACCGGCCCGGGCCTCAATAAACGCTCCTGTGGGCCAGTGCCGTCCTCCGCCGGGGACCCAGCATGCCGCACGGCCGGGAGAAGAAAAAAAAAGAAAGTGCGCTCTGTGTGGTTAAACATAGTGATGTATGTTTCAGAGGATGTTAATCAAGCGCGCACCTCTGCTGTAACTAATTTCTCATTTGTCTTCACTCTCACGAACCACACAGTTGCAATTACTCAGGGCGGGGCTATTCAGCTGACCAATAACGGCACAGATGGAGTCCAAGGTCTTCAGACACTGACCATGACGAACGCCGCTGCAGCCGCCCAGCCTGGAGCCACCATCCTGCAGTACGCCCAGACCAGCGACGGCCAGCAGATACTGGTTCCCAGTAACCAGGTCGTGGTGCAAGGTGAGTAGGGGTCATTGTTCTTCAGGGATGGGGTCTTCCCCCCAGGATAGTTCAGCCGCTACAGTTTTGAGTAAATCAGCATCTGTTAAGGAGACACAAAAGCAGAAAGAACTCATCAAGCACCTCCCACTGCACCACCTTTACTGAGGACTTGATCACTTTTTTTAGGGTTGTGCCTCTTTACAGTCATGATTTTCTATTCAGAGCCCACAGCCGCTGTAGCGTCTGCTTTCACACTAGCACCGGCTTTGTGTGACTCTGCTCAAATGCCAACAAGCTTCACGTCTTTATCTGGCTTGGTTTTCACAAACGAAGCCGACCCAAAAAATCAGGGAGGCGAGAGATTGACAAGGTCTACAACCAATCAGGATGCTGCATAAAATAAATAAATACCGTAAATTCCGGGTTACAAAGTGCACCCGATTTCAAGCCGCACCCACCTGTTTTCACGCGCTTATTTATTTTTGTACATACACAAGTCGCACCAGAGCATCAGAATACAAGCCGCTGTCTCGACAAAGCCCGTCCTGACTCCCAGCATGGGCAGGTGCTGTCTTAGCTCAAGCTCATGTATCCAAACGCACCCACGTCTGAAACAGCATGGACCTCTATTCTGTTCACAAGTTCCTCAGTTATGGTTTTTTTTTTTTTTTTTTTTTTTTTTTTTTACTTATTGACAATCTAGGTATCATACATAAAATTACTAACAGTAACCATATAATCAACATTACATCCCTCAGTTATGATGAAGAAATTTACATCCGCGATCCCCCATTTCCCATGAGTCTTAGGGGCTAAAAGCGGGGCCAACGACCGGCTCGCCACACTGTTGTACGTGTTTAAGATTGAGCAAGTAGCAGCAGTGCATGGACGGGTGAACGGGAACAGCTCTCCTTCCGCTTGTGTCGCGGCAGCATTATGGTACTAACAGGGCTGGTTAAAAAACCAGTAAAATAAAGCAGCGGCGACTGAAAAGCGCGCGCCTCAGCGCGATACGCGCGCCTCAGCACGGCGCTTTCGTCAGAAGTTTCCTTTCACGCTCGCCAAGCGGGCTCCTTGTCTCCCCTTCCTACCCGAAAAGCTCACACGGCGGCTGTGAGCTTTTCAATGCAAAATTCCGCACATGGATTTGTGTTTCCAGTCGTGTCCCGACAAAATAAAGGCTGATGTTATTCACACATATTTACGTGCAGCCAGCCGAGTCACTATGACTCAGAGGTAAATACACTTCTGAGCATGCGCTGTTCTCTCCGTCACGCAGCTGACCGGCATTTCCATTTACTGATGGGGGATTTTTTCACGCTGCTTTTAACGATTGCTTTTAACTTGAAAGCTTCATCATATTGTAGCGGCGATCACGTGCACGTTGGGTCTAATGGCACCAAAGGATTCTGGGATGCGGCCGGGCATGCGTGTTTCTTTTTGTTGAACCATGACTGAAGTGTCTAAGACCTGAAGTAATGTCCATGCTGTTTGGCTGCTTAGAAGTGTGTTACAAAACAAATGACTTGTGTTTGGTGTGAGATGGAGAATTCAAACCATACACCAAGCCTAAAAGTACGTACATGGCGGCCGCCAATTAAATCCATAAATTAGCCGCGTCACCTAATAAGCCGCAGGGCTGTAAGCGCAGGAAAAAAGTAGCGGCTTGTAGTCCAGAAATTACGGTAAATAAATACATTCGCTTGTAAAATTGCACGGAAAAAAAATCAACACTCTACACACCAGTCAAAGAGCCTTAAAAGTCATTCCATTTATAAATATTTGTATTCTAGTCAAAGCTCTTTGATGTAATTAGTCAAAAACAGTCAAATCTCTGCATAGTTCTGACCCTTTGCTGACTCTGTCACTCAGCTGCCTCCGGCGACGTCCAAGCCTACCAAATCCGTGCCGCCCCTGCCAGCACCATCGCCCCTGGGGTCGTTATGGCCTCCTCCCCGGCACTCCCCACCCAGGGTGCCACAGAAGAGGTCACCAGGAAGCGGGAGGTCCGCCTCATGAAAAACAGGTAGGAGCTGGCGAGCCTTTTAGAGGCAAATTCTACGAGGGTTCGGCTTAAAAGGACGTCCAGCCTGCGTGCTGCTGTGAACCTGTGAAGATGACCCGTCCTGTTCTCCCTGCAGAGAGGCGGCGCGGGAGTGTCGAAGGAAGAAGAAGGAGTACGTGAAATGTTTGGAGAACAGAGTGGCGGTGCTGGAGAACCAAAACAAGACGCTAATTGAAGAACTGAAAGCACTGAAAGACCTTTACTGTCATAAATCTGAGTAAACCTCCTCGAACTCTGATCTGGATTCATTCACATGGAAGGGTGACTAATGAAAGTGCCAACTAAATCTAAATCAACAAGCAACTGTCCAGAAAGTCATCATGACGTTGGTACACATCAGTCATGTTATCACTGCAGCAAATCACTTCACCAGTGGCTGGCTTACAGCTGCCGTCTTCACCATAAATCATCTCTAATTCCAACACAAGAGCCATCAGCCCAAAGGAGCTTTCCTTCTTCTTCACCTTTGTGTGTTTGGTTTGCAATGGGCATCGTCCTGTCCTGAATCCCAGCTGAGATTGGAGGGACATAAGACACCAGCCTGGATTTCTTCTTTAAAAATTAAGCAGCAGGAGGTAAGGAAAAAAAATAAAACGTTCCTTTTGCTTGTTATTGAGCCGAACTTAATTTAAAAAAAAAAAAACAAATGTGATGCAAACTTGGAATGTTTGTTTTTGACGCTGTAATTCTTTGTAGATCTGTCAGAGCTGCCTCAAGCTCCTCCAAAGTTTGGGTTTGGAGGCTCAGGCATATCAGCAGGTCAGTTCAATTGAAGTATTCCTATAAAAATCATTTTAAACTAAACAAATGTAAAACATTGTCTAGAAGTGAAGCCTGTAGCAAAAAGCATCACGGAGGATCTTGGTGCCTAAGAAAGCCACGAAACCTTCTCCAGATCTCAGCATCCGACTGTTTATCATTTGTTTCTGTCAAGGGAACAGAAGAAAAAAAAAACGTTCTGTTCAATGACAGCTTTTTTTTTTTTTTTTAAATGATTTGCATTTTAGTTCTTTAGGTAAGCAATAATGTTCCATCCAAGCATCCCAGTGGTTGTGATGGTTACCTGCACTTTATTTTACTTTGTGGTCAAGTTTAGCAGTTTAACCAGAAATCCACTTTCTCAGGTCTTATGCCTGACTTTATTTTATTTTATTTTTTGCCAAATAAATGTCGATCATTTAGACAACGACACCATAAGAGCAAAAGCTTGTTACAAAAAAAACAAACCTTTGATATTACAGTAATTGAATGAATTTACGTAATAAAATGTTTTTTTTAATGCTGAAGTGCATTTAATTTAAAAATGTTAAGTCTTAGCAAAGAATGTTTTTTTAGTAGGAAGCTGAATTTATTCTATGTTTTTCTTTTCTTTTTTTAAACAAATACCTACATACTTTTTTTTACAGCAGCTGCATTTTTAAAAGATTAATACACTGATAATAATCCTATGATTTTCTAGCATTAGAACCAAATTGACGTTTTTCGAACTTCCAGTCCAGATTTATTCACTTTGATCAACTTATGGCTCATTTAAACCTTTTGTTCTGTAGTGAAGTGAAGCAATATTATAGTGACGCAAAGGATTTCTCTATGAAAAAGACAGAAAAAGATCTTTTCACATTGACATATCAGTTCACGGTTAATTTGTGACCTACTTTTGGAAGCATTTGTGTCGATGGTTGTGGAGTGTGAAGCACCTTTTGTGTTACTCTGTTCTCACGTCTCCTACCAAGGGAACACTGCAGAAAGAAATCCAGAAGAAAACCAAAGTCTGTCATAAAAAATGTCTCATTGCACATATTATACAGTAAGTAAAGCATTCTCCCTGATTTGAGAGCGTTACTATCTTCTGTTTTGAGGGCTCGTGTTCTCCTCCTTTAACCAGAAAGTGACATTAACATCTGCTCTTAGACGTCTAACTTCTCTAGCAGATAACATCCTCTCACATCTGAACCATTCTCCTCATGTTTGGGCTTTAAAACGGACTGTTTTTAGCTTTTGTTTGCACATCTGTGCTCAAGCCACTTCTCCTCTTGTAGACCTTTTGACAAGTTATTGAAAACAAAGATAAACGAGCAGCTGGTATTTAGTACAAGCCAGAGTTTTAAAGAGCCACTCCGATCATATTTGGTTCTATTGTTAACGTCCTCACTCTTGATTAGGCTGTTTTTAGCCACCAAAAAAACAACTGTCATTTTGTAGGACATAGTTTTTCTGCAGAGCGACAGTAGTTCATCACAAATGTACTTCCTGAGTGGAGCAAACCCCCCCCCCCCCCCCTCTGTTGCTAAGAGAGCTTGTGGAATTGGCCAGAATATTTTCTACATCCCATATTTGATCTTTTTTAAACGGCATTTTCTTCCTCTTCTTCTGATTCACAACCATTTGAAGATGAACTACTCAGAAATGCAGTTTTAAGCTTCATTATACCTTTATATATATTTTATATATATTTATAAATATATATATATATATGTCCTCCATCATGAGAAAAATGCAACTTGAATTTAAAATCCATCGGAGTGAGTCTTTAAGGTTGTGAAAACTCATGTTGTCTTTTTGAGAGCATGACAGAAACACTGCAATACTTAGATGAAAGCTCTCCAAACAAAAACTACACTCCTGATTAAAACTGTGATTAACCCCAGAAATACTTTGGAATATTTGGGCTCAATCTTTTATTTTTATTTTTTTGCATTTTGACCACTTTTGTTTGTTTGTTTTGTTTGGATCTTTGCATAGATTTGTACCCACTACTTTATATGAACTGATGTTTTAAAGTGCATCCTGTTAAAAACAAAAGGTTGCTTTTGCGTGTGAAGAAACGTACATATTAGTGTGTATTTTCTATGATTGTACATAGACGCTACAGCATGAGTACGTCATATTTCAGTTTGATATGAAAGTGTTCCTATAGATTGTATAAAACCAGCTTTACATATTTGTAATATAAGTGTATAATTGTGTATATGTATACACCAGGACTGGCGTCGTCATGGCAGCTAGTAATGAGAAAGGTCTTTGTAGGATTTGAGGCGCTGTTCTCTTTTAGGTCAGCAGGGTTTGTTTGTTTGTTTGTTTGTTTGTAAAGATGTGAGACAGTATTGGCATCCAGAAAATGTATTTGTTTTTATAGTTTTGTTAAGTGATACTTATGTCAAAAACATGAAATATATTTTGTTTTATCATTTTTCTAAACAAATATCTAATTTTTGTCGTTTTTGTTTGAAACTGTCCTGTTAACTTTGCCTGCAGACGTCATGTGATTTAGCCATTTCAGATCTTTCGCGTCTGACATTATGAGGGAATTACTGTCATTATGCCTAGAAGAAATGATTCCAACTTACTTGTTTACAGAGTTTTCCCTTTTTTTTTTAAATGAAATACCTAAATGCTAAAATTAATCGTATCATTTTTGTTTTTTTAAGGCACTTTAGTTCATTCTGTTCATATTATGTCAGACTACGTTTCCCATGACTGCTTGGAGAAATGTTTACAAAATAAAAGCATGAGTGTCTCATCCTTTGTTTCATAAGACGGACTAAAATCCAACAAAACTTTGTGCATATCTCACTTAAAGCACATTTCATAGAGGATGAGTGATTTGTAAAAAACAAAAACAAAAAAATCATTAATAACCCTGTGATCAACTCTTTAGGTACTGGTGCCGTTACGATATGCGAGTTACTGAAATGAAGTGTTTTCTTGGAGAATAAACAACCTTTTTACCCCGTGTGAGCCCCACGTTCAGTGCTCGTGCCGAGGAAGCTATCGTAATAACCCTTTTTGATGTGAGTTTGTATTTGTACGTTTGATGTAATGGCACAAGTTTTCCTATAATGCCAACTGTGTTCTTTTTCCTTTTTTTTACTTGTGTGACAGATTCTAGAGCCTAAACTTCTGCATGTAACCGATTTGCTCCATGTGTGTAGAAGTATTCACATACATTCATAAACACGCACGAGTTTGAAAAGAGATACAATTTTCTTTCCAACTTTTAATGTGATCTGTCTATATTTTGTCACTTTTAGAAGCTATATAAATAAATACCAGATATTGTATATTGACCTGTAGAAACGAGTTCGCCAAATGATGCATTATTCTTGTTTTTTGACATTGTACTTTTCTGAAACTATACCAGCCCATTATTTTTTAAGTTACTCTAATAATGCATAAAGTTTTGTAAACATTTGCTATGTTACAATAAACTGATCTTGGAGATTGTACTGTTTTATTCTGGTCTGTTGTGACATTGTTTGTGACATTTATTTTGGCTTTAAATCTATGATTTGGTCACTACTTTGCTGCTAAATATAGATCAAATTGAATACCAAAACTATGGGGGTTAAATCAAATTTTTAAATCATCTGCACTTTTTTCTATTTTTGGTAACACATTAAGTTATTTAGGTTCACATACATAGAGAAGTAAAAGGCACAATATGTAAAATATCCATATAGAATAAAGAAGCTTTATTTATTACAGATGTAAGGTCCATTTGCCACAATAAACAAAATAAAATAAAAAGAAAGAAACAAAAAAAAGTATAAAAACAATGACACAAAAGTTAAAAAAAACAATAAAATAAAATAACCAAGTATCATTAACTTAAAAAAAAAGACTGTGGAAAAACTATTGCAGACTAAAACTTTAAAGTTTAAAAAAGGCGACCACACTAAAACCTCCAAATAGGGGACTGCTATCTAAAAGTGCTGTACCGTACATTGGTGAAATAGTTTTTTTTGAAGCAAAGACGATAAATGAAACCATAAATAACATGTCTTGGAAAGTCTTAATTTTTGCACCAACAAACAATCTGCTACTGCTGTTTTAATCAAATCTTTAGAATTCTCCAGGCTGGAGAAGCTGATCAGGCGGGCTGGCTCTGTGGTTGGCACAAGGCTGGACCCTCTGGCTACTGTGGCAGAGAGAAGGACACTCAAAAAACTGACAGGTATCCTGGACAATACCACCCACCCTCTGCACACGACCATCAGTAGCCAGAGAAGCACCTTCAGTAAGAGGCTGCTCCTCCCAAGGTGCAGGACTAATAGACTGAGGAACTCCTTTGTCCCCCGTGCCATCAAACTCTTCAACCTCCACTTAGGAGGGGGGAGGAAGACGGAAAAGGAAAGGGAAAGGGCCTGAATGACCTTTTTTGTATATACTGTTTTGCAGATATTTAAATTGTTTGTTACTGTTCTAATCTTCCTAATTTTGTCTAGTCACCTTTTCATAACCTTTTCCTTTTTCCTTTTCCTATATGTATGCCAACCAGTGCTGTATGCGATGGAGATGTCAATTTCCATGCGGGAACCTCCCAAATGGATAAATAAAGTTGTCTATCTATCTATCTATCTATCTATCTATCTATCTATCTATCTATCTATCTATCTATCTAATAATGTAAAATCTAATGGACGATAATAATATAATATAAAATGTAATATAGACGATAATAAAATAATTTAAAATGTACGGAGCCCGTGTCCTGACATTGAGATATAAAAATATATCTTGTTCCCACAGATTATCTCGTTCGCACGAAATACTATTCCGTTCCCACAAGATACTATTGCGTTCCCTCAAAATACTCATTCGTCACGTCACGTTTCCCATCATGCTTAGCGGTCAATCATTGGCCAATCGCTGTGTCCCTGTGCCCAAGGTTTAACAACAAGACCAATGATTGGGCGGGCATGCTGGGAAACGTGACGTACTGCTATTGTTATGCTACGAGCCAAAGGTAAGTGCATTAGGCGAAGCAGCCAGCTTAATATGATATTTTTCAGATTTTCATCGAGACAAAAACAGATCGACCATTCTTGCTTTTATTTTTACACCTATTTACTGCTCACAGAGACACGGAAGTAGCGGCGGGAAGCGGCTTTTGCAGCAAGATGACGGATGGAGGGCGTACCAGATGATGGGAACGTGAATATGATGGATGCTTCTGTGCTTTTTAAAATAAATAAATCTGTTCTCTAAACATCTTCCGTGGCTTCAATGCAATGTAATGAGACACACACAGACAGAAGTGTGAAGGTATCTGCTGTAAATCTATGACGTAAATTAATAACAGGATAAATGATCGGCTAATCAGTTAGCACGTAGCCTAATAGCCTTCGAATGCAAAGCAACTGACTGCTAAAGTTAATAAAAGACCTAAGTCCTGAATATTATTATTCCTATTCGACCCTAAACTACAATATCAGCTGTCTGACAACCGACCAGCCACTTGCCCAAATGCCGGCATACATCAGAGAGCTCTGCGGCGGAGCTAGTAGTAGCCAAGCAGGAGCTATCGTATGACAAAGCAGACTAGTTATCATAAATCTTTTGATATTTTTCTTATATTCATTGAGACGGTAATAAAGTGATCATTTTTGTTCTTCATGTTCCGTTTTTGAACGAATATGGGTCACAGAGACACGGAAGTTACCGCTGAAAGCGGCTTTTGCCGGCGTACAGAGAGCATATCCGCGTGAATGACTTATGACGTGAATAATTATTGCGTTCGAACCATTTTCATTACCATTTTAAGTAAGTGACAGAAAAATCAATGTTGAAGAAGAGAAGGAAAAAGCATTTTGGTGGATTGCTTTTTCATTTTAATTTTGAGTCAAAAAATGCAGCTTCATTTTGAAAATGCAAAAGCATTTCTAGTTTTGACTTTTATTTTTAATTATGGTACAGAATCGCTTCCATATTATTATGGCTTTTTTGACCATTTTCCCTGGCAAATGTGAACATTTCGTCATTTGCACATATTGTGGAGTGTCAATGTTTGATATATGTGAGACTTTTGTCAATAAAGTTTATTTTATGAAAAAAAGGCTAAATCCCTCACTATTGCTTCCTGATACGGGCGCCGCCATGTTGAAACCAGTCGACAGTGATTGGTCCAAGTCACTCTGAGTCATCGTATCTATGGCAACTACTGTGGCCAAACAGGAGTGAGCTAAGTGTGAGTTCCCACCTCTTGAACAGTGAGTCTCCTTTAACCAAATGCCATTGAATATGAAATTGTGGCAAATTGGACTTGCGATAATAAATTTGCCTAATAGAAACACGCCAAAAAACTGCAAAAAAATTTTGCACTTGGAGGAGGAGTTGTATCGAAATTGACATATTTTGCAAAACTGCAATGGAAACACTTTTTTTGAAATTTATTTAAAAGAGTCATGTGACCAACAGTTCCTTTCTAAACTAGCTTGGGCCGCTGAGTTGCTGGAGACCCGTCCCGGCTACTGTTGATACAGCCAAGACAGGTTGGCAGCCCTCACTCGCACGTCTGCGGGCAGCTGGCTGGCCGCAGACAGAGCGCCGCTGCGAGAAGGAAAGGAAGCTAGCTCGGGATCATAAATCTTATGATATTTGTTTTCTTATTTTTATCAAGACAATTATAAAAAGATCCTGTAATATAATTCTTGTTTTAATTTTCCCCTTTCTGAACCAATGTAGGGTCACAGAGACACAGAAATAGCAGCAGAAAGATGTTTTTGCAGCGGGAGACTGAATGATCTCATGAACTTAGACATGGAGACGTGATTACCGAACTTTTTTAAATAAATAAATCAGATCTCTAAACACCCTCTGTGTTTTCCATCCATGAGATGTATGCAGACAGAAATTTGAACGCATCTGCTGTATATACAAGGATTGTTTACATCTGTGTTTTGAATGACTTGTCGCGCGAGTTGGTTTGTGTTTATCCGCATAATTATGATTTCATGGAAACAACGAAAATGTATATTTTCGATATATTTTTTCTATAAAGTTTTGCGCTGCCATCAACGCGGCTCGGGAGAATTGTATTAGCTGTTGAGAGTGAACTTTTCAAATCTGCAAGTTGTAAAAATTTATTCTTATTTTTATTGTTTTTCACTCCTGTTTCATCCGTGCTGAGACCGAGAGACACGGGAAGTTATTTTTTTGTTTAAAAAAATGATGATGTGGGCCTGCCACAAAGCTAAACTACATTTAAAATTCCCTTTCATTGACAGATGCACCAACCAATGACAGCGCTTTTTATAGGATTTGTTTTGATTTTTTTTCCTCCAATAGGAGTGGAGGATATCCGGAATTGCCGATGACGTATGAGTGTCAGGGCGTTTTGTTTGTGAGATCCGGCAACAGATGGCGGTGACAGGACGGGATACTTGAAGCATAAATCTGGCTGGATGGAGGTCCAGATTGAGGAAACAGTCACTACAGTCGGTTATCTATTTTTTATTACGTAGAACGTCATACCAGCCGATCGCCACAAATAACATTTGCTCTATATTTAGCTTGTTTTTTAACCATTCTTTTTTTTTTAACTTGGGTGTTTCGTGAAGGCCGCAAAATCCCCGGGCTCGATTTGAGGACACGGGGAACCAAGTGCGGTGGGAATGTTGGAAAAGTCGCATAAAATGGTCGTTGGGACATTATATGCTCTCAGGTGTTATCTTTGATAGTTTTGTAGCATTCCAGTTTGTTTGTAAAAGTTTAATAGTTTTAAAGCAAATAAAAGTGGAACTAGTTAGCTAGTGGATATGCTAGTCTGCTAGCGTAACTGACGGATATTGAATGAATGGAAGGGCGAGTTACTATTCTCGCTCAATAACTACTTCACGTTGAGTATCACCAGACTGCGCTGGTTTTCTTTTTCCATAATAACCCGGTCTCTGAAACCGTTTTTGACTGTTGCACTTTTTTTTAACCCACAAATGGACATGAATACGGCTCCTGGGAGTTGGGCTGCGGCAGTTTAGCACGCAAAGATAGCGCTGTGCCTGCTGGAGGACTGGCCGGCGTAACGGTAATGGTTACAAGGCGGGAGGACGCTAACTTTAGCTAGCTACAAATACACATGCACTACTGAGACTTGGCTGCGATAGAGCGAAGCTAACGCCCGCTTTGGAATGGGGAACACGTTGTCATGCTGCGTCTCTCCGGAGTCGAGCCCCAAACAAACCTCCAGACAGCCCGCAGAGCGGCTGGAGGAGATCCACACCAGCGCCGAAGTCAGCGATGACGTCACCGTGCCCTACCTGCAGCACATCAGCGACAGAGAAGTTCCTGAAGGTACACAGTTCAACTCTTCAGAAAACTGGTCCATTTTTTTTACCTTGTAGGGCGATGTCGGCCAGCCTGTTTACATGTACTAAAAAAAAAAACATCCGTCCGATTCTTCAAACCATCAGATTATTGGAGGGATCATGTAAACTCTCTAATCCGATCTCCTTTATCAGATTATGTCATTTATCTGATTTTGAGAAATCGGATTAGCGTTTAACAATTTCTTCCTCTTTTTTTAAATTGCGGAAAGTGCAAAGAAAGAGATAAAAAATGGCAGTCACAGTCTGAGTGCAAAACAAAAGATCAAGGACAGATGCAGAAAAGCCTGCTATCTTTCTTCTCTTCTTCCTGGAGGATAAACGTTGGAAATGTGTGACCTGATGTGCAAATCCTTAATCTTGGGAGGACGGTCCTATTCCTATTCAGTTACAAAAGCACATCATATTATTTGGATTAGTTTCTGGTGATAATCTCTTTGATTTGACATTCAATACTTTATTAAGATCTGGGAAACTTTTCATTCATAAGAGCAGATTTTCAAAAACCAAACCATTATTCATTACATTTCATAAAGAGATCATCTTATATTTTAAATCTCTGAAATTAATAAAAAACAAAAATGCAATAAAATTGTCTATTTTCCTTGAAGATCACATGTTGTATGACAATCCCTAGTATTGTAAACTACAATTTTAATGTTATATTTTAATTTTTAATTTATGTACTTTATTATTATTATTTTTTTTATTTGTATTTTATTCTTTTTTATTTCTCTCTGTTGTAGCTATGTGTATATGTTTGTTTGAAGTTCAATAAAAATAAATCGTGGGAGAATTGAGATCAGCAGGGACAACGTTTTTAACAAAAAACGATCAGACGATAAAAGAATTTATTTAAGTCTAAGAACTAAAAGAAATCTAAAACCAGACTAAAGCAACACTGTTTTGTCAGATTTGTGAAGTGATTTGATTATTGACGTTATGGGATTTACTAGTGATGTCACAATCTGATTACATAATCTTAAATCAGGCCTGATCACGAAGTCAGCCCTCGACGAAATTAGATAGTCTCATCCCAATCAAGGATTGATATTAATCATTTTTTCTCACTATTCTGGTCAGTACTATATTTCTTAGCTAATTATTACAGATTAATACTTTCTTAATAGTTTACATATCATGAACGGGCTAGTACAAGCACAGCAGAATACAGCATAGTTTGAGCACAAAACAGTTCAAAGTTACTAAAGATATTCATAATATAGAATAGAGGAGAACCTGGATCGTTTGTTTGTATGTATTCATTTTTTTAACGGTTACAAAAGTATTGGATCAGACCTCGTACTGAATCAGGGCCAAAGAATCGGATCTGTAAATTCAATGATTACCTCCCAGTTTTTGGATTTTTGTTTTCATATCACCTCTTTATTTTTAAAGGGTGACAGAACAACATTTGTGCTGTAAATGTTTACCAAGCACATGATTAAAGTAAGTTTCAGTGTCTTTGAGCATGTGATAAAAGCACTTCTTTGAGAACAAAAGTTCTTTAATGCGTTGCAGAAACCAGTGAATGAATGAATGCACATGAAGTGGTTGATGCTGCTGTTTTAGTTAATCTGTGGGAAGAATTAAGCAACAGTTGTGTGAGTCGTGTTATCTGGAGGCATCTGGGATCAGCGGTTGCCTTGCTCCCTTCAGATTCTTTTTTTTCATTGTTGAATGACATTGCTCTGACCAGGGAAAACGCGCACATTCTTTGGCGTCTTTAAGGGGACGTTTCTTGAAACACATCAATGATCTCGTTTGTTTGCTCTCGACTCTTTGGCCTCGGGGAAATCTTAAGCTGACTCTTGCGTTTGTTCCAGATTGCATGGCAGTAATATAATTACCCTTTTCTCCCAGTGTTTGTTTGTGACTTTTCAGTTGAGGAACTTGGTGTGTTTGGTTTCGGCTGCCGGTTGAGTAAAGTAAATCCAAAAGCTGCTAGTGGATAAAGTGACATTTTATAGACACCCAATTTGTTGGATTTGGGGTTGGAGGAAGGAGGAGATTATTCTTGGGCTGTCTGGCATCCCTCCTTATAGTGACCTCATTAATGTGTATTAAAGACTGTACGATACAATTATGTGTAAAGCTATAGTACATACACACCGGGCATTTTACGCATGTTGTTGATCGCACATTTAGTGTTCAGACTGGATAGGAAGGAGGGGCTTCTTCTTCTTTCTCTTTTCTACTGTTTACTAGCACATGTCCACCACCTATAGTTGGAAGAGGCTTGGTGCTAAATGTTGAAGATGTGCAAAACTGGTGAAGGCTTTTTCTTTCACAGTTCTATTCTGATTCTGATGTCATAGGCAACCGTCCAGGCACAAACTGGGATTTTCTCCTCCATGATCAATTTTCAAACTGTTGGCACTTCAATGAATTAAAATATTTACTTACTTGTGCATCACTAATGGTCATGTGATTTTCTGCCTAGAGCTTGAAAACGGTGGCGCAGTGGTTGGCAAAAAGGCCTTCAGGGGACCTGAAACAGAGTCGGTGGGGGGCCTTTCTGTGTGGAGTCTGCATGTTCTCCCCGTTAGGGGTGTCACGATTTCGACTTTAAATCGAAATCGATCGGTACCAAGTCACAGTCTCGAACTTAATAAAAAATGGAATCGCCATGCCGCTACTCTGTATGTTGCATCTGGTTACTTAAGTAAGCCGAAATGTGCTGTGAGTGTATTTGTTGAAATAGTTTTTTTTTTTAAACGGTGCGAGTCAATCTCCTCCAACAGCCACTTAAAAGATAGCATGGTAACTGCAGATGTAGGGAGACTCATCGACAGAACTTAATCCTCCCCTTTCAATGAAATGCTGGTGTGGAGGTATTTGATTTCCAGTGCGTTATGTTTACAACGTTCGCGTTGTCAACAACAACAAAAAAAAAAAAATAAAACAGCGGTTTGCAAGCTGCGCTATGTATGTGCGTGTGCTGTATTCTCTCACGGGCAGCACGACTAACTAACATGGCAGGGCATTTCTCCGCGCAGGCACCACAAAAAGATAGATTTATCTGTAAACCAACAACTACACAAACTTCTCTTTCCAGTTTCGCCAGTATCTGACATGCGACCTTATTCGGTGGTGGAAAACTCCGGTTTTAGGCATTTAATTTAAGTTATTAAATAAGTTATTGTAACATTATGTTGTTAATAAAAGTTTTAAATTTGACAATGTAGTGTGGTACATTGCATACAAAGGTCAGATATTCTATTGCATTAAAGTCTAGTTTAAAAAATGACAATCTGTGCTTTAAAAAGAATGAATGTAAAATTTGGTGAATCGAATCAACTGCAATCGAATCGAGGATTTGGAGAATCGTGACACCCCTACTCCCCGTGCATGCGCGGGGGTACTATGGCTTCCTCCCATCGTCCAAAAACACACTTCATAGGTTAATTGGTTACTCTAAATAGTCCCTCGGTGTGTGATTTGTGGCCCTGTGACAGACTGGCAACCTGTTCCGGATGATTCCCGCCTTCGCCCACGAGTGGCCGGGATAGGCTCCGGCAGCCCTGTGACCCCGAAAGGGACGAAACGGGTTTAGAAGACGATCGGATGAGCCTGAAAACAAGCCGTGAAAAAAACTTCTGCGAGCGGCGATGAACACAAGAGTTTTGAACGCGAAGCCCAAAATGTGCTGCTATATGCTTTTTTTCTCAGAAGTGCGGCTAACGATATTGCTGAGGGTGGTGTGAACGTAGCTCTAAACTCACCTTTGCAGCATCAGTATTTGCGTTGTCATAGCGCTCCATCAATCCCTGGTGATCGTTCCATTTGTGTTACTGAGGACAGTCTGGTGAGGCTCAATCCCACAATCCTCCTGTCATTCCTCATCTTCTGTGGATGGCGAACTCTTCCATCAGTCAGCAATCTACAATCTTTGGAGGGGCTTAGAAACAGAAGGACTGATTGTTATTGTTTATGTAGTCACAAAACTGTTGGCTCAGTTATAGACACTGATTACTGTCTGGCTTACCTTGTGCTCTGGGATCAAACTTAGTAATGCTTAATTAGAAAGGAACATTTTCAATCACAATCCCTCAGTGTAAAGTAAAGTTCAAACGTTGATCCGTTTCCTGTCAGTCAGTCCAAAACTGCATCTTCCGTTTTCATCCAACAGGGTTCAAAAGCTAAAAGCAAATATGTTTTTTTTCCTTTATTTTCTGCAGGAAGCGAGGATTCTGAAACGAACACGTGTGTGTTAAATAGAATGCTCTCAGTCATCCAAATGTTTTTAATGACTAAAAAACTCTGTTTATTTTCAGAGTTGGCCATGGAGTGTAACCCATCAGATCACGCCCGAGCAAGCACCCTCTTCCTCAGCAAGTCCCAGACAGACGGTGAGTGTTCTGTGAGGGAACATTCAGCTGATGCATGATGGGAAAGTTTGATTACTTGATTATCTGTTGTAGTCCACCACGGAAATCCTCATTTGCTTCACTAGTTTAGTCCAAATAAAATGGCAAAATGCTACAGGATAACTCTTTAACCTAATTGGAAAAAAAAAATCCAAACTGTTTGAATTACCTGTGAATAATTGAAAAAACAGGTTATGTTCAAAGCTTAAGTTGAAACAGGAAATGGCTGTTCAAACTTAAATCAAACAAACAAAGCTCAAACCTTTATTCATCTTGTATTCACCAAAACAGCTAAGAGAGCTGTGATGTGGTTTCTCTGTTTTGAAGATCATGTATTTTATAACTTTCAAAGTAACCACATCCTTGGGCAAAGAAAAGCATCAGCCATCGCCTCCTTTCAGCAGCCATGGCAGTACGCTTTCATCTCCCTCAGTCACCGCGGTTACATGGGAAGAATATCTTACAATTCACCCGTGCACATGGGCACAGAAACCTTTTTCCGATTAGAAGAAACGTTCACATGGGTCACACTTTCGGTCGGAATAAATCATCTGGGTAGTAGTGTCGAAAAACCGGAAGGGAAATGTGTCCCGTTGTAAACAAACCTTTGATGTCACATATATTTATGCAGCAGTTCGGTTATATACGAGGCGATCTTCCAAACGGGTTTTTATTAATGTTATGAATATTACGAAGCGCATGTTCGCTCATCATTTTATACTTAATCCGTGTGGTCAGTGCTTTTTTTGTGGAAGAAGTACGGAGCTGGAAGAACCCAGTTTTAGGAGAGGCTAACAACACGGGCTAACATCATTAGCCTTTTGATGGACACAAAATCCAGGACCAACCATGCGGGAAACGCTGCAATCTGCAGTTTGGCTGCACATAAATGTGTGGGAATGACATCAGCCTTTATTTTGTCGGGGCACAACTGGAAACACAATTCCATGTGATATTTTGAACAGTTGCTAAGGACTGAGACAGCTGTGTAAGCTGGCGGCTCGGCTCGAGCTCAGCTCGTGAGTCCGGCAGCCGCTAACCCATAGCGGCGAGTCGGCTCGCAGTCCGAATTCTCACACATAACAAAACAACAAAACGCACCCCCCCCCAAATACATTAATAAATCCAGCTGCTCTGCTCAGAGAGGTTCACTCGGTCCACTGACACCGGAGCCCGAACGCAGAGCTCGGGTGCCGGTTCCAGACGTCAGTGGACACGCATCCCCCCCGCATCTCCCTCGTGAGGGGTGAAAGAGAGGGGAGAGCCAGCGGGGCGAGAGTGGATGGCGCATTTTATTTCCGATCAGGCGTTCATTCCGATTACTTTTGCCCATGTAAACGCGGCTAATGTCTGTGGAGTTTGAGCTGCCAGAGGTGCTGATAAAGTTCTGATTTAAAAAAACAAAAAAAAAAACAGCCAAATTTACCTGTCCACGTCAGAAAGCTCATCTTGCTGATGACCTCTTCTTAGTGGATTAGATGACTTGTTTTTGTTGTTTTCATGCAGAAAATACTGGCTATTTCAATTTGCTTTCTGGAGTTCATATTAAAAAGCAGTTCATAAAATAGCCACTAGGTGGCCCAATACACAAACACTGTCCTATTCCACTGTTAAAACTCACTTTCACTCTGCTTACAAGAATTTATTTGACTTCTGTGACCTAATGTTAAAGACTGGTTTATTTTAGCTGGATGAGTCTTTCATGAACCTTATTTTAGTTTGTGATTGAACCTTTTTGATAAGCGCTTGATCTTATTGAATTTTTACCAAAGTGTTCACACAAGTCTGCTGCTAACCGATGCAAGCGGTGCAAATGTCGCACATCTCCCGCTCCAGGCTATTTTCTTTTACAGCTCTGTTCTGATATATGAAAGACTTGGTGTCATAGAATCCCGGCTTCATTTCTCCTCCACGATCCATTGTTGATGAGTTGGTGTTTCCGTATTTTGAAGGATGCTACCGGTTTGTCCCCACCGAATCCCTGATTGGTCAAAGTTCAAATGGTGTCACTTTCAGCATTTGTTCCAATGCCGCGTGTTTTGTTCGTAGAGCCCAAAAACCGGCGTAAAAACCTGGGTAGCTCCATGTGAAGGTGAGAGGAAGCCTGAAACATGCATTTACGCGCATTTTTAGAGCTTTTCATTGGAAGCGGTCAGTCGAAAGAGCGTTTCTGAGCCCAGTGTGAACATAGCATCTGAGCTGTTAAACACCGACAGAAAATCCTTTTTTTAATGATTATGTGTTTCTTAAAATTGTGGTGTCATTTATAGTGGAAGTCACTGATTTTCTAATGATAAAAGATTTACAGTGAAAGTTCACCAAAGAAACGAAAATGGCTCTTGCTGAAAAAGTTTCTAATGTTGTCAAAGAAACAGTTGCTGCTTAGTTTTTTAATTTTTTTAAATTCTCTCCTTTTGCAGTGCGGGACAGGAGGAAAAGCAACCACATAAACCACGTCAATCACGTGAGTGTGCAGCCCACGTCTCTTTACCGTGTCGTGCAACCGGGTGAAGCAGCTCTACTGCTTCAGGTTTCTTCCTGATATTACAACCCTTTAACTCAGTTCTACGCTTTGAAACCACCATCGTCTGCTCCGACCTCCATGCCAAACGGGTGGAAAAATGTGTCGCTTTAAGAAAGATTGAAACAAAATCAGCCTAGAATCGTCTTATTTTGTATCTGCTGCAGTGCATTGCATTATGTTCTGCACATGAGGTTGTCCAAATGGACCTGCTTGTGCTTTTAACCCTTGTGCTATGCGAAGGGGTCCAGATGACCCGATCCTTACATTGACGTGTTCTCCCTACCATGACAAAGGTGGATAAAGGTGGAAAGATTTCATGTAATCCATGGACACCAGTGAAGATCACAAATCATTGAAGAAAAAAGGTTCAGAGCACTGTCTAGTGGGTCTAGATGACCCAACTCCCATTGTTAAAGTGCCTAGGATAGCACAAGGGTTAAAGCTGCTCGATGGTGCTCCATCTGATGGAGATAGGCCAGATTTAGAAGAAATGCAGACAAAACACAACAGTTTTCAGTTTGAATTGCAAACCTGGAGAACTCCTCAATGGAGTCACAATTAGTGTCACATTTTCCCCAATAATTCATTAGAACTTTTTCATTCCAGATGAATAAAAAGTTCAATAGAATCAAAACAGCAAACTGTGCTTTCTGCTATATTGTAAAAACAGTCCTGGTGGTCTTTAAATTATAACAATGACGTTTTAGCTAAAAAAACCATCTGTGTCGCTTTCTGCAGCGCAGCAGTAGTTTACATGCTCTCCCGCTAGTTTTCAACCCCTCACACCCCCAACCGAACATTAGCCGTTCAACAGAAATGGTGATCCGTCCAGCCGTACGGTTCTGATGCAGATTCCAACGCAGAGCAGGAAAAGGAATCGGGGATGCTCTAGAATGGAGCTTGTGACCCGGACAACGTATTTTCTACGTCTGCTCCCGATTCACAACGATTTGAAGAAAGAAATTCTCCGAAATGCAATTTTAAGATTAGTTTTCGTTATTTATGGTCACGTTAAAAAGACGATTTTTATCAGAGTGGAGTTAAAGAAACTCTTCTGAAAATGTGTTTTACCCAGAGATCCAGAATGGAACAAAGATTGAGAACGACCGACTCCTGAAACGTTTGTGTTCTTGTTTCTTCAACACTTACTTTGATTAAATATTGAATTTTTTCAGTCCTTCCTTCTGTTGATACAGAAAACACTTCTTGACGTTTTCACAAACTGGCAGCATTCTTCTCAACATTTCTCCGTCATTTCATCTGGTTTCCCTCCGCTCAGGTGTCTCCCGGCCCCCTTTCAAAGAAGTTCAGCTCCTGCTCCACCATCTTCATCGACGACAGCACCGTCAGTCAGCCAAACCTGAAAAGCACCATCAAGTGGTGAGCAGCCGACTGGCAGAAACACAACCACAAAGCTCCAATGTAGCATAAGCCAAAGCACACAAACGTCAGCTATTGGTTTAGTTTAGTGAAACTCATGATTTGTTTGTTTCCAGTGTCACTTTAGCAATATACTACCACATCAAAAAGAGGTGGGATTCAGTCTTATGTTTCACAGTTTTGTCTAGTTGTGTCGCAGTTGTGTTGCTTGACGGTCTGTTTGCTCTGCAGAGACTCTGACAGATCAATGGACATCTTTGATGAGAAGTTGCACCCCTTATCAGTGAGTATGCTGCTGGTTTTATCCGAATCCCTGCAGGATGAGTCAGTAAAACGTTTAACCAAGATGACCAGAATCTGGAATCTGTCACAGATTTAGAGGTCATTGCTGAAAAACCTAAAGCTTTGCAGTGTCGTCTTTATCTTCCTGTTCAGCTCATGTCAGTAAAAACAGCTGTTTGGAGGTTTGATGGTGTGTTTCTTCCATCCAGAGAGAGCCCGTGCCGGACAACTACGCCTACGTGGACCCGGAACACAAACTGATCTACCGCTTCGTCAGGACGCTCTTCAGCTCCGCACAGCTCACTGCAGAATGCGCCATCGTCACACTGGTAAGCAGAAACTCAGTTGTATGTTTGGTTGTACTTCCACTGTTGTGTTCTGTGGTTTGAATGTTTGATTTTTCACAGTTATGCAGAATATTGTTCTTTTTTTTTTTGTTTTTTTTGTAAATCTAGGAGTTGATGCAACATAAGCAGTCGTGGAATAGGATGTTGTTGCATTTGATAGCCAGAAGAGGGCAGTAAAGTCCTGATAAGGGTCTGTTCTCATTGGAGACAAGCTGTTGTAAATTTTGCTTCTAATTCCACAAGTTCAATTTTTTGCTTGCAATAAGTTGAACTTTAAGTTTTACTTGCAATTACCTGCTTAACGAAAAAGGGAATACCTTTAATACCGGATGTCCACATAAAGAAAGCATTAATAATTAACTTTAAAGAATCATAAACAATTAGTTTTATATTACGTCCCTTTCTGTTAGAAGCCGTGTCTCCGCTTTCTTTGTTGTGTTTCTGGAGTGGGTCATTTGTAGTGGGACTGCTTTTTGTGATTCTGCATTTTTTTTGTTGCATCTTCAATGTAAAGTGTCTTGCACCTCTCGGCCAGCGTCGGAATGAGAAAAGGTGGAGCTTGGTGAGACATTTGTTGGTTCTCGTCCTCACTCAGGTGTACCTGGAGCGTTTGCTGACCTACGCTGAGCTGGACATCTGCCCGGCCAGCTGGAAGCGCATCGTTCTGGGGGCCATCCTGTTAGCCTCCAAGGTGTGGGACGACCAGGCTGTGTGGAACGTCGACTACTGTCAGATCCTCAAAGACATGACAGTGGAGGACATGTGAGTTATGGGTGGAAAGAATCCCAGGAATCTCCCATCACACTATGATTACCACATTTGCCAGAGTTTAGGACGCAGGAGCCATAAAATGCCTTTTATAGAAGAAGAAACTATAAGTGGGCTAAGTCGCACTGATGTATTAGTTCCACTTCTGCACAAATCCGCCAAGGCCAGCACAAAGCTGCATTCACACCGAACCCGATCCAAGCACCAAACCGCCTCTTTTGACCCACGTCAAATTTGATGCTCAATATATATCTAAATGTGCTCATGAACTAGTCGCTTCATGTGGCAGAAGCTGCCGTCCGTGTCTCTGTAACCCACTTTGATGACTTGCCGTCCGAGGAGAGAGAAAAAAATCAAAACAAGAATATTAATGTCTCGATGCAAATAAGAAAAATATAACCTCTAGAACAGTTTTTTTCAACCAGTGTGCCGTGGGAAATTACCCTCATTAACTGATCTAAAAACATTGACCATCTCCAGGATATCAGCTCTGGGTTCATCCAAAAAGGGCCTGAGAAAACACTGAGTAGTTAGGAATATGAAAGATCATAAAATACTTTTTTCTTTGTGTTTATTTGATTCTATTAAAGATATTTTAATAAGAATGATGGTACTGCGATTTAACTGCAGCTGTAACTGCTTTCTGAAAAGTCCGGCCCCTTTAACTGTCTCCACCAATCATTCTTTGAGGCTTAAGGCCTGTTCCCACCGGGACGAATTTCGCGCGTGATTTTCCCTGACGTTTAATGCCTCATGACTAAACAAAGGGCACCAATGTGAGTGTGCACACCGACGCGAAAAAACGTCACGCGTCAAAGCGTCACTTTTTAAAAAATGCCTCGGGTTCGTTTTTTTGGTTTGATGCGTCGCGTCGAAATCTATTCGACCAATGAGAATGGCGCCTTTGCACACTTGTCTGGAGCTTCTGAAGTTACAGTAAAACACAACTTGGGGGCGCTCAAACACAAAACTGCCTTGCTGAGCACACATACCAGCGAAGAAGATAGACGCCAAGTAGCGTCTACACAGCCGCGAAGAAATAATGACGGACATTCTAAAATATCCCCGAACCAAGCACCAGTTGGAGCTACTGGTGCTTGAAATATTCATGTTTTCTATGTTTGACTCTGACAAGCGAAAAGCGAAGTGAAAAGCGACTTTAAGAAGCGTAAAGTTGCGCAGCGCCACCTTGTCTACAGGAGTATTTCTGTTTACATTAAGCGCCATCTAATGTCAGGGAATGAAATTGCATGTTCACTCGGTTCATCGTCAGCGAAAATCGCCTGGGTGTGAACACAAACAACGTGGCGAAAAACGCTGGCGAATAACGCCTGGCGAATCTTCGTCCCGGTGCGTACGGGCCTTTAGACACATGTCATCAGTCTGACCAATCAGAAGTGGTTAGTCTTCACTTCCTCCTCTTCACTCCTTAGCGGTGTAGCTTTCCACAGAATCTGGTACCAGACCGTGGAACAAGTGGACAAAACAATGAAGCTCGGAGAAGAGAGTCTATCTGTGTTCAGCGGCTGTTTGCACTACATCTCCCATGATGCATTGGGTCAAAGTGACACAATGAGTCATCCTTGTTAAACGTCTTGAAACAACAACGAACACACATCTAACAGTTTTTAAATCTTCTAACTTAACTTTTATTACATCTTTTAGAAAAAACAGCTGCAGCTTCCAGCTTTTTCTGCCACAATTATCACCAAAAAACATGAGATTGCAGAGAGGCTGTAGATCAATATAGACTGAGATTCTCCTTTCTTTCTTTTTTTTGGATGCTGGTGTGCCGCGGGATTTTTGTCAGGGTTAAAGTGTGCCGTGGCTCAAAAGAGGTTGAAAAACACTGATCTAGGACACATGTGTCAAACTCAAGGCCAAATGTGCCCCCCCCACGTCATTTTCTGTGGCCCGCAAAAGCATCAAAGTTTTTCATTTCTTAAAATAAAAAATAAAAATTTGTGTGTATTTATTTATATCTAGGGGGAATCAGACTTGAAATATCGTCTATATAGTCTAGCCTGAAAGAATCAATTTACCGGTAAAAGGATTTATGCTAAAGTAACAAACGAACATATGTTTTCTATGCAACTGTAATTGTCACTTTAAAAAGTAATGTTAAATAAATAATGAGTTATTTTACATGAAGGAGTAGTTACATTTATGTTTCATTACATTTAGTTACATGTATAAGTTATATCTGGCCCTTTGAGGACAGCCACTATGCTGATGTGGCCCTCAGTGAAAATGAGTTTGACAGCCCTGCTCTAGAAGAAAAACGGATCAGACTCCATGTTTGTTTTGGACGGCGCTTCATCTCCTTCTCCTGCATTGCTGTCAGTAGCAAAAATTGATGCACACACCTGCAGTGCCCTCTAGTGGTTGTTAGTGGAAAACTGGGAAACCGTTTGTTAGTGTCAAAGTAACAAATATCTCAGCCTGTTTAGGTTTGGAGAAAAAACAAATAAATCGCTCCTGAGTATCCCTTGTGCTATCTTGTGGGGTCCAGATGACCCCAGGGGTCATCTGGACCCCACAAGATAGCACAAGGGATATAAGTCATTGTTCAAACCATGAAAAAAATTGAATTATTCTCTGGAAAACACAGTACTTTGAGTAAAACAGCTCAGATTGGTTTGATATAAAATCTAAGTAATGAACTACAGCTTAAAGTGACCCTGAAGTGTTTTTCTTTGTTGTTAATTCATTCAAAGGGGAGTTTCTGACATGATCCGATCTGAACAAATGCGACAGAGTGGTGGCTCTGCCTCGGCCTCAATAAGATGCACTTAAAGCAGACGGAAATAGAGGCGGGATAGGTGGAAGCCCCAGCATCTCCACTCTCTGGCTGTAAGAGTGCAGAGTCCAGGCTCTGCACTCGTCTCTGCTTTATTTCCTTCAATTTGCTTTCCTCCTGATTGTGTGTGTAAAGAAAATAAAAAATAAAAAGGGGGCTGAGGGCCCCGCTCTTGTTTTTTTGCTGATTTCAAATGATGCTCCTGCTCATGTGCTGCAGTCTGAGTGCTCCTCTTCCTCCGAGGACACACACACACACACACACACACACACACGTCCCACTGACCCGCGCTCCGTCTGCTCTGTTTTCATTGCTGCCATTGAAGTGTCTTTGTGAGTCGGCTCGGGTCTGGGCTTAGAGATGGGAAGAGTATCAGAGAGGGAAACTGAGAGAAATGGAGGGGAGGGTCTCAAGTGCTCTCACTGCCTCTACATAATGGCCCCGGCTCTCGCCTGCTCCATTAGTTGCCCGGGGAGACCAGACATCACACACACACACACACACACACACTCCATCACTCTCATCGCCTTTGCTGACCAACAAAGCACCTTGGATGCGGTCTCCTTGGCAACCACCTCCCTTAGATTCTTTTTTTTTTCTTCTTCTTTCCATGACTGAAGATGAGTTGGGAGTGAAGTGGAGATGCATCTCTGATTACCTGCAAACTTTGCAAAGAACGTTTCCCCAGAAAAATAAAAGCCCCTTCCTCCAACAACACGCGCTAAATGACTTTTATGGTCAAAATCTTTCATATTGTTTTTCTTTTCATTCAACCATAAAAATCGTTAATTGGAATTTGTTCCTCACAAAAACCGCTTTTATTTCCTGCAAGTTAAAGACTTTGGTTTAGATGATGTTTTACCGTAACTTCAGTGGAATTAAGACACTTTCAGTGCATCTTTGTGTCTGTAACCCTTGTGCTATCCTAGGCACTTTACCATTGGGAGTTGGGTCATCTAGACCCACTAGACAGTGCTCTGAACCTTTTTTCTTCAATGATTTGTGATCTTCACTGGTGTCCATGGATTACATGAAATCTTTCCACCTTTATCCACCTTTGTCATGGTAGGGAGAACACGTCAATGTAAGGGTGGGGTCATTTTGACCCCACAAGATAGTTAGCACAAGTGTTACAGCCCCTGTCCGATCATCTTTTAAACTCTTTTAAAGCGTTCTCAGTGGTCTTTTTTACTGTGATTATGCTGTTTTTAGCCTAAATCAAAACACTTGTGTCCTTTTCTTTCACCGACCCCCTCTTCCCATCACCCAAAACTGAGAGCCTGTGCCCCCCCCCCCAATCTATTTCCTATGTCACAAATGCAGTTTTTTTTGTCTGCTTCTGATGCACAATAAAATGAACCGAGAAATAATCAGAAATGCAATTATCTATGTCCTGCATCAAGAGAAAAATGCCACAAGAAGCCAGAAGGAAAATTTAATTCCAGATTTACTGTTCTTTTTTTTAGGAATGAGATGGAGCGCCAGTTCCTGGAACTCCTCCAGTTTAACATAAATGTCCCAGCCAGTGTTTATGCCAAGTACTACTTTGACCTGCGACAGCTGGCTGAAGACAACAACCTGAACTTCCCCTTGGAGCCCCTCAACAACCAGCGAGCTCAAAAACTGGAGGTGAGCTGCTTTCTATGGGGTTTCCATCACATTTCTATCAGCGCAGACACGGATCAGGAGATTAAATACCGTTTTTGGAGCTTTACTTTCTAACACAAATGGGGTTTCTATGCTGGATGAAGGTCTTGCAATGGAAAACGGGAATGATTTGATAAAACATCCAAAAACTCTGAGATTTGTGGGAGAAGCGGGTTAAATAGATCCATTATCACGACAAAGTTGCATCCTGTTGACCTGAGAGATGAAGCTGTGGGAGGAGGAGGAGGAGGAGGATTGGCGTGGTCACATGACTCACTGGGTTGTGTGTTTGACCTTTTTTTCGCCTCTGCAGTATTAACAGGATGTGGCCTGTGAAAACAGTTGTCGTGGACGTTACGTGTTCCCTCAGAGGCTTGTTTGTCATCTAAATCATGACGTCTGCGTTTATTTGGACTTGTTTGTGTGTTTTTGTTTTTCTCCAGGCCATTTCTAGACTCTGTGAGGACAAATACAAAGACCTGAGCCGAGCAGCCATGAGGCGATCCCTGAGCGCCGACAACCTGATCGGCATCCGGCGCTCCAACGCCGTGCTGTCCTAGAGCTCAGGACGCTGCCCGGGTTAAAGCGACCCGCACTGTGGTTCCCGTTCAGCTGCAGGCGTGAATCCTAAACTTGAAAGCGCGGTGGATAACATGTTACCATTTTAATTCTCATCTTTACCAATGGTCTATTTATTGTTCTGATTGTTGCTTTGAGGAAGTGTTCAGACACTGAAGGACTTGTGATGAAACGTCACACATGAGGGTTTGTTTTGCATCAAAGACGCTTCTCGCTTCTGTTACTGAAATTAATGAAAACGGGTGAAGCGGCGCCGCTTATCTGGTTCCGGATCACTTCTTAATCTGAGGCTAAACATTTAACAACACCAACCAAAAGGTCAGGGGTCAGAGCAAAAGACGCTCGGATCACTTCTCATCCATGTTGGCCATTTTTAAAGGCGTGACGACTCGTTTTTCTAAAGCGGCGTGGATGAAACCTTGAATTAGTTCATCTGTGTCCTTGAGATGTTTCTAACGGATCACAGAATAACAGGGATCCTCTTCAGGCTTTTAAACTTCATGTTTATTGCTGCTTTTCTTTTCAAAAACTCTGAGACACAATAGTTTTAATGAAAGCTTCAGGTTGTCCAGGAGTTCAGTACAACTCCCCCCGCCCCCCCTCTTTTTTTCTTCCAAAATTTTTCCTCACAAATCCATATTTACTCTCTCATTGAAAGTTGAAATGACTGAAGGTTGTAAATGGGACGCGTTTCCTGTCGCTGCAAATGCTACCGGTTGTTGACCAGCAACGCTCTGCAGGAGCTGATTCAAGTACAAAAAGATAAGAAACACAACCCCCCCCCCCAGTAATCTGCTGTCCGTCAGAAGCCGGATGGGGTTCACTTTGAGTTTTGACGGTTGCGTCCGTCACAGAGGAACGAATGGAAGGAACACGCCATTTGTATGTTTTATGTTTGCAGCATCCACGATCAGTTCCTAAAAAGTATTGGTCTATTTACATTTATTGTCTGACACAACAGGCCCCGCCTTTATTTTGAAATGCTTCGGTCAAGTGATTTTATTTTGAAAATTAATTGTGAACTAAAAATGAATGGAAACAAATCAGCGATGCCCGTTCCACAGATTGACACCGTCGTCCTGACTTGTCTCCGAGAGGCTGATGTCCCCCCCACCCGGGGGGTTGGGGTGGGGGGCTGATGGACGCCTGCCTCATGTTTGCTTACTATGTAGGCTCCTAGCTGTGAACTGTTTCTTCTTTTTAATGATAAAAGGATTTAGCAAATTGACTATTTTAAATAAACACTAATCATTTAACAAATGTTTGTTGTTGCAATTTTTATTTTTTATATTGTAACCCTTGTGCTATCCTAGGCACTTTAACATTGCCTAGATGCTATCTTAGATGAGCCCACCCTTACATTGACATGTTCTCCCTACCATGACAAAGGTGGATAAAGGTGGAAAGATTTCATGTAATCCATGGACACCAGTGAGGATCACAAATCAATGAAGAAAAAAGGTTCAGCGCACTGTCTAGTGGGTCTAAATGACCCAACTCCCAACGTTAAAGTGCCTAGGATAACACAAGGGTTACATGTGCCGTTTTAGGGGAAACGGTTGTTTTCGTTAATTCAAATGCATTTACATTTTATGCCATTTTCCTCATGATTCAATTCCTTCTAGTATTTAAAAAAAATTCATATATAAACATTCATATCTGCAAACCCATGATGAACCACACAACAGAAATACTAAAGATGTTCTCCAAACCTGACATCTGGGTAGTTTTATTTTCACAATAAAAGCCTGATTTAACACAGAATTAAAAGCAGATGTGCTGCTATACAAGCAGAACAGACATTTCAGCTTTCATCCAAATTTAGACATTTATTACCATAAGTCTTTACAGAAGCTCATCTTTTTACTTCTTACAATAAAACAAAAGTTCACAAATCCTTTTTAATCTTTTTCTTTTATTTTTCTACAGAAAGCTATTTTCTCAGAGTTACTTTTTTAATTGAAATATATTAAAGTTTTTGTTTGTCTGAATTTCACTTATATGTGTGTGTGTGTGTGTGTAAAGCATCCTTTTTGTGAGTCTAAAATGACATCCTCAGAGGGGTCTATTTTAATCCAAATGGAATAATCTTAAAAAAGAAGTTTCATTTAATACACTGGATTATTTCTTGGTGCTGCGATAAACCAGTTTTCCGTTTGATTATATTCAAAATACAATTTTAGTGATTATAGGATGGATTGTAGCAAAAGGAAAAATAAAATATTTAAACCTTTTTTTCGGAAGTAATCCACAAAAAGCATTTTCTCCCCCAACCAACAGATGGCGCTAAAGACCAGAATCCATTTCCTTGTGACGCTTTGATGACTGAATGTAAATCGACTTTACAGAGATGAAGTGACAAAAACAGTTTTCAAGACAAAAATAAAATATAAATTCACTTCATTAAATGCAAAACTAAAAGGAATTACCAGCAGCTCTGTGTTTGCTTATCTCATTTACAAATTACTTTATTCTGTGGAAGCAGAACTCCAGATGAACTACACAAAAGACGTCTTTTTTTCTTCTCTTTACAACTAGATACAATATTTACATAAATAAATATATTCTCTGTCTTTCAGTCTTCAGGAAAAGGAAGCATGCTGAGCTCCAATATGGATTTAGTAAAGGCTTTTTTTCTGAGCGAGCGTCTGGTTTTTTCTTACAGCTTCGCTTTTAGAGGCTGACATCGCTTTAAACAAACATCAGATGCTACATAAAGACTTGGTTTCCTGTTTTTAAAAAATATGATCTGAAAAGTCTGTTGTTTTTCTCCTCTTGTCCTTCTTTAACTGGGCGAGTGTCTTGAAAATCCTTCCCAATGTGGGGTCATATGTGAGACTGATGCGCCTTGTGGTACATCCCGGACGTCAGTCCGGTTCCGGTGTGTCCGGTCAAAGCCGTACTGGCTTCGCTGTACATGGACGGAGGCGCGGTGGCTTTGTGCGCCCAGCAGGGGCAGCATCTAGCCACGAAGCTCCGCCAGGACTCCAGAGTTTTTCCGGACCAAATCCAGACTCCAGACGTGATGCCCACCACCAAGCACATGAAGTACTTGAGCATGAACACGGCGTAGTCTGGCCCCCGGATGGAGCGCTGGCGCTCCAGCGGGCAGGAGCAGGCCAGCGCTCGCTCCCAGCTGGGCCGGTAGTGCTGCTCGTAGACCAGGCAGGCCACCACGATCGTGGCGGGGACGGTGTACAGCACAGTAAAGAGACCAATGCGGATCATCAGCCGCTCCAACTTGTCTGTCTTGGTACCTCCTTGTTTGATGATGCTCCTGATGCGGAACAAAGAAACGAAACCAGCGAGCAGAAAAAGCGTGCCGGTAAAGAGGTAAACCACCAGAGGGGCGAGTACGAATCCCCTCAGGTTCTCCAGACTCTGGTTTCCCACATAGCAGATCCCGGCTACAGGGTCTCCGTCCACGGAGCTGAGTGCCAGCACCAGGATGGACTTGACGCTGGGGATGAGCCATGCGGCCAGGTGGAAATACTGCGAGTATCCGGCGATGGCTTCGCTGCCCCACTTCATCCCTGCAGCCAGAAACCAGGTGAAGGACAACACCACCCACCAGATGGAGCTGGCCATTCCAAAGAAATACACCAACAAGAAGACCAGAGTGCACAGGGCGGGGCCTGTGGCATCATAGAGGATGTGCAGCTGGCTGGTACCACCGGCGCCACAGGCCACCCGCTCATGACCTGCCACCAGCCGGATGATGTAACCCAAGGAGACGAAGAGGTAGCAGGCAGCCAAGAAGATGATGGGCCTCTCTGGGTACTTGAAGCGCTCCATGTCGATGAGGAAGGTGGCGACGGTGGTGAGGGTGGAGATGAAGCACAGCACGGACCAGAGTCCCACCCAGAAGCTGGTGAAGGCCCGTTCATCCGCTGAGAAGTAGGGCAGGTGGCAGGGCAGGGCACAGTTGGGCAGTGGCCCAATCTGGACCCGGCCGAAGAGAGCGTGAGATTCCCGCTTGATGGGGATCAGGGGGTCCCGACACCGGCACTCTCTGTCGCACTGAGATGGACTGGGGGGTCTGGTTCGGACCTTTGGGGTGGACTTAGGGAACGGTGGAGCTGAAGTGGTGGCCTCGCTGCTGTTTTGGTCCATGCACAGGGTCTCGTCCCCAAGCTGGGGGAGCCCCTCACAGCTCATCCTCTCCGGCCACTCGAACCCGTACTGGCTCATGAGGGGGGAGCAGCCCCGCTTGGCCCGTTCGCACACAGAGCGGCAGGGAGGAAGGGGCTTACGGTAGTCTGGCAGGCAGATGGGGGTGTACATGCTGCACAGGAAGAAGAGGAGGTCTGGGGAGCAGCGGATGCGGACCAGAGGCCAGAACTGGTGCACCTCCAGTCCCACTTCCTCCTGGGTGTCATGGTTGAACTTATTAGGCATGTAAGTCAGGTTGTAGCCAATGCCCTTACACATGGGGACGGTAATGGGCTCACACACCAGGTCCTTGGAGGCAGCCAACGACGGTTCAAGACTCTGGATGAGCAGCAGCAGCAGCAGCTGCAGAAAACCCAACCTGAGCAGCATGAGTCCCACTGTAGATCCAGGGAGGGAGCTTTGAAAATCAGTAGGAAATCCCTGCAAATCTCTGCCAAGACTTTTTGGTTTTGGTCACAGTTTCATTGTATTCCAAAAAACAAAACAAAAAACAACAACTACTTTTTAGTTTCTCAATAGTAAATCCAGTTTATCCAGAGCTGAACAACTGCTGTCAATCATTCACCAGAGCCCCCGCAATCATCACGGAGAAAGTTCATATCCGCCAGTCACGTTCCAATAAATTTAACGACCTTGTAACATTTTTACCAGCCTCCCAAGGAGCCCTGTGCGCCAGGAGAGACGACATGGTGGCAGCCACATGCGCCGAAAAGGAGTAGAGCCTGTCCATTAAATAAATACATAAATAAAAATAAAGCCGGGAACTGCGGAGAAAATCTCTCCAAAAGCGTCCGCGCTCTGCGTCCTGGAGAGTTTCGTGCGTAAAATCCACTTGTCCACTGCTTTGAGCTTGACTTAGTCCGTTCTTAGAAAAACTTTAAAACTTTCCGCTGCTGTTTGTGACTTTGAATAAACGAATAAAGTCTTAGACAGGTGCGGTTTTAAAAGTTCAAAGAAAAAAAATCCAATTTATCCTGCGCTGTCCGCGCGCGCCTGCTGCGCTCGGTGAGCTCACGGAGGAAATAAAGTCCGTCTGAAGCTGCGGCACCTAAACAGCAGGTCTGCTGCGTTCATGATCATCGGAAATGTCACTACTCAGCTCCTTTTACTACAGGCGCTCATTCCCAACGACGAATGAGTAAATAGAACAGACATGAGATCCAAAGTTATTAAACAATTTTAATTCAAACGTTCACAGACGATCTAAGTCAGTGATATCTTTATCTGTTTTTATTTTACAGACTCTGGGAATGGTCTCCAATGTGCCCGGCTTTAAAACATACACGTTAGCTTCATCAGGCAGTCCAGTTTTAATAAACTAACTTAACTTTTATTAATTCCATGTAAATAAGTCTGTGTACTTCATAATAAAGTTGGCCTGTATATATATTTTTTTGTTTTATTTTGTGTTCCACTTTGTGATACAGGACAGCCCTGAAATGATCATTTACTTCTTCTTTATATGAAGACCTGTAGGGCCTATATATTTGACCTTTCCTCCCCCCAAATCGCGTTGCTTCTTTAAATTTTGTAACACTATTCAACCTTTGGTACAGATGTAATCCTTAATAATCCGATTTTTAATCTGGATTTACTATTTACAAACACGTTTCGTGCAAAATCCATGAAGTTTGAGTTAATTAAAACAGTAAACTTGTTAGAATTTCTTGCCTGTTCGTGTTATGCAGCGGATGAGTAAAGTAAAAAAAAAAAAGGCGGACCTTCAAATTGACAATTATAGTTGAGACTTCCTACGGTCCTTGAACGCATTCATGACTTCCTGCGTGTGGGGGTGGGAGTCTCCAGGAGAGCTTTAAGGTGTCAGACTGATGGATCAGGGCTCTACAAAAATCCTACAAACACCAACTTAATGTTATTAATATGAGTTTTTTTTCAAAGTAACAAAACCAGAACTATGTTTTCTATGTTTGACCTTCATGCAGACTCATTTCTTCGCTAAGTTTACTGAATTAGATACTTTTATGACACTTTATATTTTGCTGTTATTGAGAGTTTCAAATTCCCTGGAACATACCAACGCCGGAGGGGTGTAAACGTAAAAATGATATTGTAGTGATCTCTGTTTGCTATAATTAAAAAATAATAAAAATAGTATCAAAACACAGCTGCCATGCAGATTAAGAGCATCTGTTATATTGAAGTAGATGATACTTTTTTTTTACTTTTATGGACAAAATCACAAGTTTTTGCAATTGCATTGTTGATCCAACAGATTGCATACATTTCTTTTTAATTCGAGCAGTTTTACCTTTAGTTAAAACATAACCACATGGGAAAATAAAATGTTTCAATGATTTACTTTCATCGTGTTCAATGCTGACTTGCAATAGTGTGTGTGTGTGTGCGTGTGTGTGTGTGTGTGTGTGTGTGTGCGTGTGCGTGTGTGTGTGTGTGTGTGTGTGTGTGTGTGTGTGAAAGGACTTTGGTTTCTATTGCTTCACAAGTCAAACCTAGTGAAGAAAAAACAATCTCTGTGGCGCTTTAGAGGTCATCCCCTGACTGTGTAACCTCATGAGTCAAAGATTGTAACGCTGCATGGAGGACAAAGGTCTCAGTAGGTGTGTTAGTGTGTGTATTTAGTTGTGAGGGCGTGTGTGCGCAATTTATAAGCTGAGACAAGTCAGCCTGATTTATCCTCACTTGGCTAACTCTGGTAGATTAAAGCAAACAGGAGAAGTTGTAAAACAAGGAGCCAACCAATCTCTTTTTAGCGCCCACACGCTCCCATTCACAGATGTGTGCACGTGTGCAATTCATTACTTATGGTATTTTCCCCTTGAACATAGATTTGTACATAGATAAACACGGGAAAAACCTCAATTAACTAACCATTGTATTGCACATAGGCATGTCAATTTAAGCTTAAAGGATGTTTTTTTTTAAATAAATCTAGATGTGTCCACTTTTAGAGCAGCTGCTGGTGTCCAGCTAACTTTGGGCACTTTTACAGTTTAAAAAAGAAAAGAAAAAAATCAAGCCTAAATGTAGATATGCTTGTTTTAGAGTATTTTATTTATTTAGTCGTTTTAAGTGTTAGTATTTTTACCAGCATCAGGCTTTTAATTTTTTACCAGTAAAAGCTCCAAGCTAGACAAAGTATGGTTGTTTTTGAATTCCTTCACTACTCACTACATAGTGCACTACACAGTGTGTTTACCATTTTGTAGTGATGTCCGATTCTACAATTCCAAAATCGAGTGCCCTAGAAATTTCCCAGAAGTCTCTGTGAAAAACCAGAGTCCATCAATGCTCACTACTTTTTTCATTGCTATGAGCGTTTCGCAACAACCGTTTATGAATCCACTGAGTTTAGAAGATAAAAGCGTTGATATTTTATAAAAAAAACATTTAAATACCATTTCTTTGCAAAATTGTTCAAACGCAATGCATTCTGGTCTATATTCGCCAATCTAGTGAGCATTGATGCACACAGGTTTTTTTTTTTGCAGAGAATTCTGGGAAATTTCTAGGGGATTTTGGAATTGTGGATTTGGACAACACTTCAAAATGGCGAACGCACTAAACAGTGAGTAGTGAAGGAATTTGGAAACAACTTGTGTGTAATTATTAATTTGTTCCACATAATCACTTTTCGAATTGTTGCCACTTCCGTGAATTTAGAGGACCCCATTCATGTCACTACCAGATCAGAGTTCCTGATTGGTCAAAGTTTGGGCTGCCTTTACTGGCTGGGACTTTCAATGGCTGCACATTTTGTACAGTAGAGCCCAAATTGGTTGTAGAAACATGCATAGCTAGGTGTGCCGTGAACACGTGACTTTTCAACGCAGCAGGCAAAACATGCATTTGCGTAAACGTGCGTTTACATAGACTTCATAGGAAGTGGTTGCAAAACGCACTTGTTGGAAGTCTTACAGAGTGCTGGAGCCAGTTATTACATTTTTATTTATTTATTCATTTCAATTTTGCATGGTATAAGCACCACATTTAGCATGGTTGTATCTTTGGATTCCCTCTTTACGAAAAGCACATTAGCCATAAAAAAACCCAGATTTTAGAATGTATACAATATAAATATATTTCATACATGTACTTGTATTCTGTAGGTGCCCCTCAAGTTTAAAGACAGCATTTTGTGCATGAACCTGTACTGTTAAGACAGGGGGAAGGAGACATTGACTATTTTGTGATAATTGAGCGTATGGCAGTCGTCTTGACATTTTGGACTTTTCCCCTGGCTAACGTGCTTTTCGGAAAGACAGGATCCTAGGGTACATCCATGCCAAATTTGGTGCTCGCACCACAAAATGCATGATTTGTCGGAAATATCAACCTAACAAACTCCACTAACTAAAATGGACGAAAGAGGGTTAGTTCACTGTAAATGTGAAGACTTTAATAATCAATCAGAATCTTTTTTGACAATATATGTAATATGTGTCATTTTAATGGGCATATGGTGAAAATAAAGGGAGCCTCCACTTACTGGTACTTAGGTTTGGCAATGGTCAATCAAAAAAGCAAAGGTTGTCAATAGCTTATAACCAAATGGCTCTACTTTGATCCAGATGCATAATTAAAGAAAAAGGATGTGATGATAAGATGGATTCCTATCCAGACATGAGATTTGCTTATACATGAATGTCTTAAAATCGTCATTCTTGAAACATTATATCGCTCGTGGTGCCACCTGGATAAAAGAGAACCCTCGTTGACCTGTGTTTGAATCTACACCAGCAATGTCTCTCTGCCCTTTAGGTTCCAAAAATAGCTTTACAAACAGACAGGCAAACGTTCATTAGTTCTTAGAAACAGTGGAGAAATATAGTAATAGTATTTCGGGTTGTTTAAATGCTAAACTCAATCTTAGTACAGATAGTGAGCTTCTGTATTTTGAAGCAGATCTAACTGACTTTCCTCCTCATGTACTGCTTTGGGGGACAGTTCCTGTTTGGTTGGAACAAACCTTAAGAAGTTTTTTTTTGAGGCGTTGTGTGGTGCTTCTGTTTACAGAGACCGGACGCCCGTCTGCTCCTGTTGTCGCTGTCATACTTTACCTTTACAAAAGGTAATCTATTAAGGTGTATTACAAGTATAAAAGTGAGGCAGTGTACTTGAAGTTTACTTTTTTACACACGATTAAATATTGCAAAATTCAAACGTTCCAGTTTGATCTGATGAAGTATTGAATCAGTATACCCCTTGTGCTATCCTAGGTACTTTGACATTGGAAGTTGGGTCATCTAGACCCGCTAGACAGTGCGCTGAACCTTTTTTCTTCAATGATTTGTGATCTTCACTGGTGTCCATGAAATCTTTCCACCTTTATCCACCTTTGTCATGGTAGGGAGAACACGTCAATGGTCATCTTGACCCCATAGGATAGCACAAGGGTTACTTTCTACACCACACCTTCTGTACATGGTCCACGATACTCTTGCTATACTTATGGTTTCAATGACATCTTCAGACCTAAACTGTAAAACACACCAGTTTTAAACTTTTTTTTTGGAGAACTTCAAACGTTTGAAACAATCAGAACTATGAAGCCTAACAAAACACAGGCACATTTCTGTGAGGATCCATCGGAAGGTTTTGGATGTGCCCTTGGAAAAGCTGCTGGATTGAGACCTGCGGAAAGCTTCCATGTGGCCAAACGCGGCTCTGCCGAAGCAGGTCATTGGGAGGACTGGGGCCCTGCCAGCTTTTGTGCAGCAGCTCGCTAAATGTCGTGGTGAGGGAGCTGTGAGTGTGTGTGTGTGTGTGTGTGTGTGTGTGTGTGTGACGTACACTCATCGTGAAGTGGGAGCAGAGGCCCGGTTCTTCCCTCCTCTGTAAGCGTTGTCCACATCTCTCCACCCCCTCCTCCTCTTTTTCTTCTCCTCATCCCTTTTTTCCTCCTTAAACTGTCTTTTGTTTTCGTGCTCGTTGGCATTTCTGCGCCGTTGTCGTCAGGACCTTAAATGAGTCTTGACTAGTTGGCAGGCCACTGGAGAAGCACAAAGAACTTTGTTTTGCTCGCTACAGTTGATCCATTGTGGGCGTCCCACAATGCACTAATTGGCGATGACAATTAAGCGTGGTTGACACTCAGCTTCAATTTTGCAGCCTCTGCTCAGGATCCACCGCATGCTAGAGCGTTGGCCTCCGACAAAATCTACATCCAATCGCGCAGATTTGTGCTGCTTTCCTCTCAGCTAAAGTAGGAAAACAGACGGCCATCTTTACATTATCTGTTAAAAATGAAAGTTTCACCGAGAGGTTTTGACTCTACCATCATCCCCTTCCAACCACAATTTACAGACTACAGGAGGCTCATAAGAGGAGAACATGAAAATCTTTTGGACAAAATGACAAAGTTTTAGCCTTAACATTCATTTCAATAAGGAGAGATCTCAGGAATGGGAACAACTATTTGTGATACAAAAGATGTGCATGAAATAAGAGTCTTTAGTGGTTAGGCTCTGGGTTGATGATGTCCTGCATGTTGGTGGCTCGGGACCGTGTCAGGCCTTGGGGGGGCGCATTCTTGCATGTTTTCCAACACACCTGCTCTGACAAGTTCTAATTGGCTGGACGGCGGAACCAGGTAACCAGTCATGAGTAGAGATTGGAAATCATGCAAACACTCCGGCCCCTTGAGGCCTGGAGTTTTCCTGCATAGATGAATAAACGCCAGAACCTAGACCAGTCAGAGTCCAGGCCTCGAGGGCCAGTGTCCAAAAAGCCCCCCCCCCCGACCTTTTATTTAAGCTCCTCATTGGCAAAACGCACCTGATCCAGGTAATCGGCACCAGATAAAGGCAGAGTTTCTGGAAAACAAGCAGGAGGCCGGCCCTCGAGGCCTGGAGCTTGACACCCTTCTCTAGACGCTGATGGTGGTTGAGGCGCAGTCCATGATAAAAACATTGGTCTAGACCAGTGCTTGTCAAACAGTGGGGTGCGACCGCCAGGGGTGGCGCGATGCGATGGCGCCGCTGTTGGTTTCCTATTATCTGTTATATCATAGAGTTTGTAACAGCCTCAAACAGTGAACTGCCGTCCCTGCAGCTGTACGCTCCTGTCACAGGCGTGTGCAGACAGCAGGTAATGCAGGAAAACAGCTGCACTTTATGAGATCAGAAATAAACATTAGATCATTTAGAAAAAAAATCAGCAGTGTTTTATTTACCCATTTCTTCAGACTAAAAGGTTAAACATATTGGTGCTGTTAATGTTTCAGATCAATTTACATTAAATATTATTTATTGATTGAATTATTTTTCTCAGCATCAAATGGTTCAATTGGTCAAAATGTTTCTAGTTTAAATAAGGACTGACAGATTTTTTTATTTTAAGCTTTTCTTCTGTTTTAGACTCTAACAGGGTTTCGGTGGCAAAATAAATATAATATTTGTTGAAAGTGGATTTATATTGCTTTTTCTTCTACTTTTTTAGTTGTTAAAAATACAATTTTAAGCATACTTCCACAATTCTTATAGATACTAACCTAATACATTGTGTCCGCAGCAGGTGTGTGTGGGGGGTGAGGGGTTGGGGGGTGGTACGCGAAACAATTTTTTTTCCTATGGGGGGGGCTTGCAAAAAATAATTGAGAGGCACCGGTCTAGACAGAGCACGGGGTGAAGGAGGGCCGGCAAAACTGTCTAGAATATAGAGATAAATGTTTGTGAATGTAAAAGCAAAAATATGGTTTTGACTGGCTAAGAAGAAAAGGCGGGGAATTGAGCCATCGACTAAAGTAAAAGCATTTTGATGAGTGGCGTGCAGATTGAGTGGCGCAAAAACCCATCTTATCCAGAAGTGAGATAGATCTTCCTCATTGAAATTGCGCCAAAGTTTCACTTAAACTTTTGAAAAGTTTCTTTTAGTTTCATTTTTTGTCACCTCACTGCCAACCAGTGAAAGTCATTAAATGAAAAGACCATCATCTCCATGCGGCATCAAAACACAATTTTTATAATTCAATTTGTATAATTTAACATTTAGAGTGATATAATTTTAGGTTTGGGTTTTAAGAGTCCATTTGTCACAGCATGTAACGTTGGCGAAGGCGCCACAAATGTGGTCAGAAGAGGTGATGACATAGACGATGTGTGTAGGATCAGGAAATTTATCAGAGAAAACGGAGCGTTGCTGAAACTTGAGTCCATTTTTTTTAAGCCGCCATCTTTTATTATGTTTTATAGGAGATGAACACGCTTTTCTGTTTTTCTGTGGCAGTCTAATGTTAAATGAGTCTGATCTAAAGACTGAAGCAGAATGCAACCACATGACATTAGTGGGACTCTATAAATGATAATAAACACTATGGCTGCGCAATAAAAAATTAATCTAGTACTCAGTAACAATAATTATTTGTTAAAAATCCCAGATACAAACAAGGTTATGTTGGTAGAAAAATCAGTTTCTGGACAATTATATGAGATTCTCTTCCTGATTTGTCTTTATCAGTTTATGTACATGTGATGGAAGCAAAAAAAACGTCCAATCACAAGCTTGCTTCTACCAAGTCAGGTGACCCACAGCGAGGGCTGTGCGTGTTGTGTGCACCAAAAAAAAAAGCTTTTTTTTCTCTCAATAATTATTATGACACACTTTTTATTAATCACAAAGACCCAGGATTTCAGGATTTAATGTTTGAAGCTGTTTTGTCAAAGACCTTTTGTTTTTGTAGCTTAAAATAAAGTGTCAGTGGTAAAAAAAAAAAAAAAGTTCCTTCGATAAAAGGTTTTTTTTTTTTAGTTTTTGTTTTAAATGCCAAATGAACAACGAATAATAAATTAATAAATAAATAAAAATAACGTAAAAAAAAGGGTGTTGCTTCCATTCAAAAAGGTAAACTTACTAAAGCATCAACGAGTTCATCCTCTTTTCTAGTTTTAGTCAGTTTCTATTACAATATGACTAAAAACATGTCAGTTTTAAACTTTTCTTGTGACAGAACAAAGGAAAACTTGACTTTTTCCTTCCAAACATTCGGCATTTGAGAGTTTTTTTTTTTTTTTTGGTTTGGTCCACGGCCTCAGGAAAGCTGAGTTCCAGCTCTGTGAACAAAGACTGCTTCAACGGAAAAAAGAAAAAGACAACATTAGGATGAAGGAAAACTGTGCAGACATTTTCTTCTGGATTTAACCATTGTTGTGTCTGGTTTTGTATCAGAATATGGATTATAAACTAGTCCTAGAGTTAACATTTTCACTAGGTACATACTGTAAGGAATTCCTCTCATCACTCTGCAGCCATTCTCCTGGTTTTTCTGGTTTTGTTTCTTTTGTTGTTGTTGAGATTTTGCTACATTTAAAACACCAAAACCCTCTTTAATCAAATAAACAAAAGTCACAGCTTCATCCTTTAATAGGAGCTTCATCTGTTTCTTCAGTTGTCATCGTACATCTGAAAAAGTAAACTTTCGAACTGAGATCTTTGTCTTTAAAACAAAGACGTTTGAAAGTCTTTCCGGCATTAACAACCCTTGTGCTATCTTGTGGGGTCCAGATGACCCCACTCCCAGCGTTCGCTGGGAGTGGGGTCATCTAGACCCACAAGACAGTGCGCTGAACCTTTTTTCTTCAATGATTTGTGATCTTCACTGGTGTCCATGGATTACACAAAATCCTTTCCACCTTTATCATGGTAGGGATACCACGCCAATGTAAGGGTGGGGTCATTTTGACCCCACAAGATAGCACAAGGGATAAGCTCTTGATGTTTTTTTTTTTTTCTCCTTTGCAGAGATTCGCTGTTATACCAAGCTAAATAAGAAAAACAGTACAAATGTTCTCAACTGAATACAGAAGAATTCACCTGACAGCAAAATGTAGCTCATCTCAGTGTTTCAAGGTATTAGTTCCAGAAATTTCCACATCAATCAAACAAAAGCCGCATGAATAATCCTCCAAACAAGACTCAGACACTCCAGAGTTAAGAAGTTTATCTTTATTGGCATCAGAGGCTTTTGGGTCGATCTGAACAAAAACAGACATAAGTAGAGCTGATTAGATTAATAACCACCGACAATAAAATGACTTTCTCTTACTTGCATAAGAGTTTGGCTGCAAAGAAAGCAAAATAAAACACTAGAAGTGGAGGACAAAAAGGTTTAAGTCCAGCCGTTCTGCTTAAATACTGTACAATATCTTTGTCCGTGATGACCCTCCGGACGCCAAAAAACACGTCAGCGCATAAAATCTACGTCAAAACAAATGCGTCGTCCCATTTTTTATTCCAAAATCCTTCATTAGAAGAAGTCGTCATGGAGATGATCCGGATCAGTGCTTTTACAGAACTTAAATACGAGAAAGAAAGAACGCAAAACAGGAATTTTTCAAGTTGTGTCAGTAAACAATCAGCGCAAAACGGGAACATAGAAATAAAACGGATGAGCAGATGCCACATTAGAGCATCTTTGGCTACATTAAAACAAGCTGCAGAGCCCAGCACTTGAAGATTCATCTATATGTCATTTCCACAGTTTTGAGGGATTATTTTGACCAATCAGACATCTTTATGCTGTGTTGAGTTACAGGCACACAAAGCAGGACACTCTTCCTTCACAGGATCATTTCAGAGAACTAACTGTTGACTTTTCACCGATTCTCACCATAGAAGTTTTTCTTTTCATATAATCCTATAGTTTGTATTATTTCATTGGCTTCTGATGATTATATTTTACAATGACAGCCAAAACTTGAAACTCAGCATCTCAGAAAACAGCTTGAAGACTTTTACACGAGTGAAGTCATTCAAACCATCGCCACTGATCCCCTGGACCTTTGACGGACATGAGATCACCTCGAAATCCCAGAGAAGAGAGAATTTAACAGCAACTGGGATAATGAACCTCCTAACCGAGAAGGACGGGACACCACAGCTCGTCGTGACACAAGCCGGTCGCTGGAAACGGTTGGAGAAGAAAAGAAAACTGCCACTGTGTTTTATGAAGTCAAAGGTCAGCAGAACCCCAGCCTGAATAGAAATGCTGGTTTCATTTGCTAAGCAGGATTTTGTTCCTTCCTGCTTTCTGAGATGCTGAAAATGGGGATTTTATTATCTGTCATTCAAAATAAACCAAACCAGATATCAATCTGGGTGTGATGTCGTTTTAGAAGAACGCACCAAACACTGGATCTTAAAGGTGCTTTTAGTCTTTTTCTACAGTTTGCTAGCGCACCTCCACCTCCTCCAGCTGGAAGAGGCTCGGTACGAAATGTCAAAGTGTTGCAAATGTCGTGAACATTTCTCCAGGCTTTTTCTTTCACAGCTCTATTCCGATTTATGAAAGAGTCGGTGACATAGAATTCCGTCCAAACCGCAGTCATTGACACTATGAGCAATCTTCCAACGGTTGGAACTTCTGTGAATTACATGGACGCCATGCATTCATCACTACTAACTAGATCAGAGTCCCTGATTGGTCGAAGTCCGACCAATCAGGGACTCCAAAGTCCGAACTTTCAATGGCTGCGATTATTGTATGTAAAGCTCCAAAACTGTCTTAACCCTAGAACACTTCTGCTATAAAAAGTTACTCCATCACTTTTGCCGGGTAATTTGTACCTCATATGATCTACCCAACAAAAAGTACTAAAAAATAGATCAAACCATGACAACACATGATAAATTAGAGTGGTTTTCTTTTATTTTCAAACTGTGGTATGTGTAACAAAATGAAAAGAAAAAAAAAACAACCCAGGAAGTTCCTAATAACTTACTCAAAAATTACTGAAATGTTTGGAATTTGAGACCAAAAATTCCTAAAAAATAATAAAATGAGACCAGAAACTTGGTCTTTGGTCCACCCGTTCCTGGGACAACTGAGACTTCCCTGGTGAAGGCACAGACTCCTCCACACGCAACATTTTGAAATTCATGTCAATAGTTTTGCTCGGGCTAAAATCACCCAGCGATTGTGCTCTAGGGTTAAACACCAGAGTTCTGCCCGAAATGACACCTTTTACATTTTCATTTGGGGGGGGCCGCCTGAGCGCGCGTTCCCGAGGGCGATGTGGATGAGGCCTGAAAGGGATTGGACAGGATCCAAAGATGGATGGACAGATGTTCTTTTCCTGAAGATGAGGAGACTCTGGTTTGTGTGACGATAAAAACAAAGATCCCTGAAATGTGCTGGGCTCCACATCACACGGGACAGAACACCAGTGGAAAACGTCATGTAAAAGAATACTTTCAGCAAAAAGATTTAGCTGCAACTTTTAGGAAATTAAAACACATCCAACCGTGCCCTTTTATAGCAGCACTCTAAACTAAATCCTCTATTTAGCTTCGGTCTATAGTTTCTCCGCATGCTTCTTAAACACAAGTGTCAGTCTGTGTTAGAAAATCCTTTTTTCATGGGTTTCAACCTGCAGCTAAATGAACTTTAGAGATGCTGAAAACTATTCAAACAAAGGGTAACAATAATATAGAAGCTCAAGTTTGTTTGTAGGAAAAAAAATATGGGAGGAAACAACACATTTCTGGTTCAGAAAAGTTTTTTTTTTCCAGTTAAAGCTGCAAACCATAAACCTTTTCTCCTGGTTGTCGATTCTTTTAAGCTTAAAAATCACAAAGTGCAACTTCGAATGCTCGAATATAAATAAATAAAGCAGTTATTCTATTTTTGTTCATTTAAGATTTTCAACTTAAACTGAAACAAAAAACAAAAACAATGAAGAGAAATAAGCCAAGGTTGAACAGAAGCTTTGGCCAACTGCAGAACTAAGAAGTGGGGAGGAAATAAATGAAAGAAAAGCTGTTTTTCTGACAGGAAACGGTGGATTCTAAAGGCCGTCTAGGTTGCATAGAGATCCTAAAAGCTAAAGGTGACATTATGTCTTACAGTTTCTGCAGGAATAAAGCACAAGAGGGAAGGGGAAAAACCTGGGAGGGGGAGGCAACAACAAGAGAACGGGGTTACAGGAGATTATTGCGCCTTTGTATCATACAGTAGTAGCCAAAAAGTCCCTTTCTAGATCAAAAAAGGCTTTGCTTCTTACATGGTCATGAAGGGAGAAGTGATACAAATCTTTTATTTACATTGACATGCTAAATATTTGGAGGGAAAGGGAAAAGAAGTTTAGAGCCTGGAAATGAAAAATTCAAAACTTTGTGTGATCAAATAAACGTGATCCTGGAGTTTAATGTCAAAAGTGAACTGAAAAATTAAAAAAATAAAACAACTAAAGAATTTGTTTTCTTTTTTGGACACCTTCTCCTTCTCCCTATGGTTAAAAAGCCAAATCCCCCTTTTTAATGTTTGTTTGAGTAGCTTTTGGGTTTAATACAATAAAACTGCAGAAAAAACTAAAGCTAAAACTAAAAATCCTAATTCTCATCATCAAAACGTTTTTTTTCCCTTTTTAACACAGATTATGCAGAACACCTTCATGATTTATTAGAAAACCTGATTTTGCTTCAAGACCCAAAATGTAGCCTCTAATGTTTAATGGACTTTAATGCTTTAGGTAAATTCTTTAAAGAACCTTTTCCTGCAAAGCTTTATTTTCATTTTATTCATCAGAACTTTAAAAATGTATTCTGTAAACAAAGAAATGTAGCTCTGTCGGCTCAGGTTGATCGTTTCTGCACATATAAAGCAGCAAATCTTGTGCTTTTCGTAAACAAGTTGCCAAATTGGTCAAATATTTTGTTTTCCTGTGGCAAAAAAAGACAAAGAAAATCCCATTAAGACTGAAGTAGACCTTGCTGTGAATCCGCGTTGTTTACAGCGTCGTCTTTTCTCGTGTGCGGCGTACGTTACGTGAGGGTTTGTGCGTGAAGGTGGGGAGGGAGGACTTCTGTTCCGCCTGACGCAGGAGCTGGAGAGGCTCAGAACACCACGGCAGCATGGAGCGCTCTGACCTGCAGACGGACGGGCGTTCTGTCGAAGGAGGCGGCGCGGCGGCGGCGTTCTCAGGTGTTCTGGTAAGGCAGGTGGAAGCAGTCGGGGCTGTCGTCGTCAGGCGACCAGAAGGACGACGGCCTCTTGTGGTGCAGCTCTCTTCGGACGCAGCGAGGACACGGCTGCGCTTTCTGCCGACACTCTGTGTGGAAAACGGCGCCGCAGAGGTCGCAGCTGGAAGCACAGACACGCAAAAGTCTGTTGAGTGACAACTCTACATCGCAAAGGCAAACGTTAGCGCCGGTCCTATGCCGTTTTTGTTTTACACTTAATTCAATCAAATTCCATTTAAAGAAGAGTTGTAAGTCTGTACGGAGGCTTCTATACGGTCAGCTGGGCCGCTTGAGTCGCTGCAAACGCCAAACGGACAGGAAGTCCTAGTCAGGAAGAGAGAGTTGAACTTTTTTGAAATAAAACCCTTTTTTGGATGCGGTTTATCTTTGCGTGAACTTGTGATGTCCCAAGTCTGGTCTAATGACGGCAATTGAACGTGCGACTTCTAAACATCCTAACTGAGCTACGATGTTAGCCTGTTTCCACCTGTGCTGCTACTTTATGGCCGACTGAACTTCCTTTCAAAATTGATAACGTTTTACAAACAGAAAGTGTCCAGTGAGTCAGCTGTCCTCCCCTACCATCCTGTTGTCCTGCTGGGCTGTTTTCAGGGGAATCTGCTACATTTGGCAGCTGTAAAACTCTGACTTATGATTCCAGTGCCAACCTAGATCTCTGCTCACTTTCACAATGAGCCGGTGCGATTCACTCCAACGTGAGCGCAGGTGGACTCCTCATTCAACCGAGAAGACATAGACATAGACAGGAAAATAAAAGGACTAAATGGAAGACGAGCCAATCACTGAAGACAAGGAAAAACTGGAAATATGAAGAAACCACAAATACACTTCTCCATAAATGTTAAAGATCCACTCCAATCATCTTTTGATCTATTTTAAAAGCGTTCCCAGTGGTCTTTTATTTAGGATTATACCGTTTTAGCCAAAAAAAAAACAAAAAAAAAAACCTTGTGTGTGGCTTGTCAATTGTTGGTCCATAATAAGCTTTTTTGTTTTTAGACAGCAATTTTCTGTCTGCTACTGATTCATAAGAATTGGAATAAAGAAGTCATCGGAAATGCAATTTTTCAGCTTAGTTTTCTTTGTGAATGTCCTCCATCATTCTGGTTGAAGCATTCCAATTCAATTCAATTCAATTTTATTTGTATAGCCCAAAATCACAACAACTGTCGTCTCGATGGGCTTCGAAGTAAACATGAACTCAAAAGGATCACGAATACAAAGAGTTCAATAGGAAAATACTAAAATGAACTAACAAACTGACTAAACTATACTGGCATCCCTGCCCTTAGACCCCCCCCTTCGCGGGGTGTTCCAGAACACCGAACACCAAAAACACAGTTTTCATTAAAGGGAGTCCTTAAGAGAGTTCCCAAAGTTATTTGGTGCAAGAAAATATAGAATAATAGTCAATCTGAACCTTGAAAAACGAAACATTTTCTATTATTGCTGCATTGTTATGGGCGGCCAAAGGGTCCAGAAGCTGCAGCTGTTATCAGTTCACACCTTTCTCTTCTTTATGACTCACAAGACAACTCAACAGCTGGTTGTGTGTGTGTGTGTGTGTGTGTGTGTGTGTGTGTGTGTGTGTGTGTGTGTTTATGAGAGATCACAGCTTAGCAGGTCCAGATCAGCTCCTATCTCTCCACTGTCACTTTTCAGTGATGTACTTACGACTTCTGGACAATGTAAGAAAATCCTCACACACTCTCACACACACACACACACACACACACACACACACACACACAACCTGTCAGTTAGTGGTGTTGTTAACAAACAGCAGGCTCATTCTTGCTGCTGTAAGTGTCACGTACTCTGGTTGTGAGACCACAAAGGCTCGTCTCATCAGGCTTCACCTCTTCACGCGCAAACATAGCAGCCTCAATCCAAACGTACCAAAGAAACTCAATGTTTTGCATTTTATCCTTAGCCAAAAAAATAAAATAAAATAAGAGCCTTCTTTCTGCTCCTGCCGTTGTTAGTGTGAATAATATCTACAGCTGAACGTTTTTGTTCCTGAGAATCAGAGAACAGCTATGCAGTTAGGAAGATCTTCTGTTCGTGCCACTCAAAAAAAACAAAAAAACTGCATTCTTACTGCACATAATCATGAGTGCACTGCAAAAACGGAACCGTCAGAAAGTTAAAAAAAAAATGGTCTTATTTTCTGTCTTGCAAGAAAAATGATCTTACCAAAGTTTTTCAACAGCTAAATAATCATAGTTTGAGAAAACAGGTTCAACTTTTGCTTCTCCCTTTAAGATCACTAACTTTCTATTAGAAGAACTTTCTTTGGGGAGTCTTTTTTTTTAACCCCATTGACATATTTTTTCTGCTTTTTTAAATAAAATCTGTCAATGGAGTTGGAATTTTTAGTGTAATTTCTATAGGGTCTGCTTTTACAGTGTATGCGCTTCCCATTGGATGATGAAGGTCAAAAGAAAGAAAAACATCAACTTGATTTGTTTGCATGTTATGATCAATGCAGAAGAGTTGAAGTGTGGCGTGTCTGCGTGGACTCAGGTTGCTCTGCAAAAGATCCGATTTAAGATCCGATTTCTTTGTTTTGGATTTTTTTTTTTATTAAATTCTGTTTCATTGTATTGTACGGACTGCCAAAGAGCTGAAACGTTGCCTATAATCTCAGTTCCTTGAGATGGCGAGACAAGGCTGAGTACCTTCGGGTGGCGTTCTCCTGGAAGGGGTAGATGACCTGGCGGTCGTGGCAGAGCTCGCAGATGAAGCCTTTCTCCCGACACAAGCTGCAGCTGAACACGTGAGCGCTGGCGAACTTGATGACCTTGGTCAAGAAGGGAGCTAGCTTCCCATCGATGACCTTAAGGAGGAGGAGAGAAGCGTTTAAGTGAGGGGCAAGTTAAGCAAAGATGCCCCCAGATGTTATCAGTGTAATGGATTCAAATTAAAACCCCAGAAAAAAAAAGATAAACAAAAAAAGTCAGATAATTGTGGTCATTAATTAGATTAGAATAGGACAATTAAAGAACATTTTCAGAACAAAATATTCCAGCAGTTCTAAAAATGATAATTAGTTGCAACATTTTGTTCTCCTTTAGGATCACCAACTTCCTACGATTTGCATCATCTGAGTTTGACACACTGTGATCCTGGTTAATGAATCAGCCCATTTCATTTCTGCAAAAAGACATTTTAATAGAGCAATCAATATATTTGCTCTATAAGACAGCAGCTGTCAGAATCTGACCAGTCCTGTTGAACTGAAGGACCAAAACCAGGTTCACTCTAAAGATCAAACACTGTGAGAAAAAAAAAAGCCTAATGGAAGGAGCTCCAACATACGCACAACCTGTCTTCCACTGAGTTTTGAGCAAAATGTTTCTATACTAAATGAACATCTTTCAAAAGGAAAAAAAAAGAAAGGAAAAAGAAAATCTGCATCTCACTCTGCATCTGAGGAAAACTTGCGATATTGGTGATCAATATTGCGATGACTATATAACTTGCGATACATGAAAAAATAGCGAAACAACCAACAACATAATTTCCATTTCACTGCAATAGTTTAAAAATTATAACCCAAATGATCATCATCTACATAGGAGGCGAACATCTACCATAAAAGGGCTTCATCTGATTGGTCAACAACGTGAAGGCGTCCATCAGACTGGTCAAATGCATAAAGGGATTTAATTGATTGGTTAAATACTTCAAGCTGCCATAAGACTGTTTTAGCACATTTAAGGGAACCATTTATTGTATTTTCCGATGACTTTTCCGATTGCGTATTGCACAGCTTGATATCGCGATAACGATACATTTGCAATTTATTGTGCAGGCCTACTTACGTGTCAAGTGTGCGCTACGACATGTTACCCGCAGGATGCCCATAGATATAAAAAAAAAGTACATGAATATTTCGCTGTACGGGCTCACCAGGCGATCTACGACCTAGCTTTGTCCAGTGGGCCACCTAGGCGCCCAGTACAGGTTTGTTTCTTTTGTGCCTTAAGACAGCCGTATTCACCCCAACGGTTGTGACAAAGGCATAATGAAAGGACATCCCTACCGACCACAAGCTCACCAGGCCGAAGATGCATGGACAGAACAGGAAGATGTAAAAAAGAAGAGTCCCTTTGGGTTTGTGGAGAGAAGAACTTTTGGATCGTACACAGATGATCGTGTGTGATCATTTGGTGCGATTATGAAAAACAAAAAAAAGCAACAGGGATCAAACTGCAACCAGGAGAGCAAACTGGAAGAGAAGACAACAAGGCTGTGGGGGGCCACCGGGTGGGGGTGGAGTTGTACTGATGCAGCAGACTGCGGACAACTGCACTGACAAAAGAAAAGAAACGGAAAAAAAATTCTGTCACGTTAGGAAGAAAAATAGAGCCGGCAGAAACGTAAGAGTGAGAGAAGACAGCAGAAAGTGAAAACAAAACTTCAAAAAAAAGAGTGAGAGAGATCCAACAAGCATGAGATCTGGAAAGAGAGAGAGGCAAGAGGCTGTATTCAGATACAAGTGGTTCCACCTGGGAGGGCTCTGGATCTCCCAATTACAGCCTCCTTCATGCTGTTTGCTAGACAAGGAGAGGACAAGAGGAGGATGTGAAGAGGAGAGAGGAGGAAGAACCCACACACACAGATGAAGAGGAGGACGTGGAGATGGTGGGACACTGAAGGGCACGAAGCACAGCCAGACTCTGTCACCACCCACGCTTTGTAACGCAACACGGAACCCCAAAACTTTATTTAAAAAAACACTATTCAAATAACTCTGTAGATGTCCAGGGGGGTGCGTGGCAGAGACATACATGCCCCCCCCCCCAAACCCAGACACAGTCCCGTCCAGCCCAGCCCACGAGACGAATGGCTCTCCTGATGGGGGCTGACAGGCTCAATAATTAAGGCCCCCATAATTGGACTGGGCAGAGTCAAAGGAGTGGCAGCACCGCTCCGGTGACTAACTGGTTCTCCGGAGGGACGGCGGCAAAGGGAGGCCAAACAAATTTGAAGGGATGGATGTGGGGTGGCGGAAATAAATGGGTAAAAGGTGACATTAAGAGGGGGAAAAAAGTCATTTAAATTCAGCTTCCTGCATGTAAATAAATGCGGAATGAAGGTTTTGGAACAAACATATAATGATTTTTTTTAAAAATGTCTCCCGACATAACAGTCTTACTGCCTCTATAAATCCTCACTGACCAGCTCATCAACCATAGGAAAGTAGGGCAGACCAGTAGGGACACATTGCGGTTACAGCCTCCAACATGAACAGGAACAGTGAAGCCAAACGCCAATGGCTGTCCTGGGAGTCGTAGCAGGTCAGTATATCTGCCAGAGCCTCAATGGCTGCTCGGCGTGGAGTAGAAATAAACCAAACAGCCTCCATATAGAGAAGTTTTTTAACACCCACTCTAATCATCTTTTGATCGATTTTAAAAGCGTTCCCAGTGGTCCCAACTATGATTATGCCGTTTGTAGACAAAATCCAAAAACCTGTGTCTTTGTCTAGGACATAGTTTCTGAGAGCAGCTGTGGTTTATAAGAATTCTCTCTCTCTCTCTTGGCACAGAGAAGCCCCGACCGCCCCTTCCCATCGCCCAAGACTGAGCTCTCCGTTTTCAAGCTCTCCAGTTAGCTTACAGCCGCTCACACCCCCAACCAGAGTCGTCCGGCGGACAAAGGTGTTCCAGAGAAACATGTTTGACGAAAACAAACCGTGCCTGATAAGAAAATAATTTAAGAACTCAGCCACAAGAGCATCTTACAAACACCAAGAACACAATTTTTTTTTAAAAAAATATTAGGTTTCTGTCTGAAAAAAAAAAAAACGTTTTATTTGGGTATAAACTATGGATTTTGTGACCATAAGTAAAGAATCTTATAAAAAAAAAAAATTAAGTCATCAAGGAAAATAGGTTTATAATCTAGTTTAATCTACAATCTTAAAATAAAGTATTTTTGAGTGAATTGTTAACCCAGCTCTACATATAAAAGATAACCTACTGTCTGGAATAAAAACAGTTTACTTTGGATCCTGACTTAAGGGGTTAAAATTTGATCATAAGTCATTTCTTTCTTTCTTTCTTTCTTGGCTTGCAGCACTTTAGAGTCAAACCGAAGACACAGTTTGGTCAAAAGGAAACATCTAAAATTTCATAAGTCCCAATAAAAATACAATCAACGACTTGACTTTTGAGACAAACTTGACAGTAAAGACTAAAAGTGACTTGTATGCAACTAAACATTTATTTTTGATCAAGCTGTCATTGGGTAGTTGTTTTTAAGGGTTTTGTAAATTATGCAGTTACAGAATTATTATTATTATTATTAGGCATAACATATGTTATGTCCTAATAGTGTACATAAGTTCTTACTTACTTTTTACTTTTTCTATTTTTGCACATTTTTGTATTTGTATACTTGCACATTTTGGAACACCCCTCACTTTCGCACCTTTCACTTTTCTCTGCTTTTTGGAACTGCTGTGACAATTGAATTTCCCCAATGTGGGATCAATAAAGAATATCTTATCTTATCTTAATATTAGATTTATGTTTATTTGGCAACAGTTTTTTCTTCTTCTTAAAGAGTTTGAATTTCCTTCACAAAAGTTAATTTCCCGAATATATACTCTTTATTAAAGCAAAAACGGAAAAAGATAAAAAAAAAAACAATTAAATATTCATATCAATTTTTTCTGGTTTTCAAACATTTAAAATGATTAGCATATTGTTTTGAATGTCTAAAACTTTATTGTACTCATCTGTTTTATTATTTAAACAGATTGAATCACGTGAAACATTTGTTCTAAATGGGTAATTCCTGTTTCTGAGCAATTTCTGATCAAATATGGTTTATTTTCTTTATCAGACACCTTTTTCTTCCACTCTAATGAAGAAACCAGCAGTTGATGCCCCAATACCATCCAACACCACACTACTGCTAATGTGTGAATTATAAATACAAACATTTACTAAGTATTCACAAACCGGACATTGAATAGTGTGCAGAGCAACTCTTCACATGTCTGACCCTCTTTTTCTTTTGCTGAAAACCCTCCCTAAACATACACACACTGTCCAGCTCCTCCTCCACGCACACACTTAAACTCCTCCCCCTTCAGGCGTCCTCCAAAAACTCCTCTGCCACCAACTCAACCTCCTCCTTCACTGCATGCAGAGTCTTTGTCTTTCAAAAGCTCCTAATCCTCCAAAACTGCTTTTTAACAGCCGTTGGTTACCCCCCCCCCCCCCCCCCACACACACACACACACACACACTATCACCCTCAGCACCAATGAGGAGAACACAAGAAGCCAGCTGGGATTACATGGCTGGAAAGTTGGGATAACACACTTGTCTTTAACACACACTCCGTGTGAGGAGCTCTGGTTGAAGCTAGAATCTGTCACTAAAACAGGAGCTTTTTTCTGTTATATGAATCAAGAAGGAGGATTATTACCTTTTCTATGTCCTTCCTAGGTACTTGTTGTTTTTCTCTACATTTAAAATACACATCAAGACAAAAATGTTCAGTTTTAAAGCAGAAGAGAAAGAATCCTGCACTCTTTTTTTGAATCTTCACTGTTAGCTGCATGGCTTGGGTCTTGTTTTATGATGAAGGTCTGTGAGAACCTGGAACCCTTCCTCAAGAGGTCTCCATGCGGCCTGGACATGTGTGAGAGCGGAGGAATGCCTGGCAGAAAGGGAATGCCAGGGTGTCGATGTGCACACAAACGCCTCTCGCACAAAAAAACCCCATAGAAACCATGGTCTAAGTCAGCAGAGGGAAAAAGGGCAGAGCGTCCTTAGACAAACACATATGGCTTCTACTAAATAAACCGCTTCCTAATGGGGGGGCATGGGCGGAGGCTGTTTGTCAGGAGCCAAAAAGACGAGTGGTGTCCGGGCTTTCGCCGGAGGAGCCCGGCTCTCGCTGACCTCTGAGCTGGAACAATAAAAGCCACGCTGATGAAGTGCATCATTTTATTCAGGGGGAGAAAGAAAAGAAACAAGCTTGTTAATATGGAAAACCAATTAGGAGGCAAAGTACTCGAGAATCTCCCAGAGAGAGGAGGAGGGGGGGAGGAGGAGGAGGAGGACAGGGAGGCGAGAGGACTCCTCCAAAGGCAGGATTCAAATCTATTGTTGGATTTAGAGCCCAATCTCTAGTTTTGTGGTTTGCAACGCTGTTGTAAAGGTTTAGCAGAGACACACAAGGCACGCATGTGTGCTGAGCGTGTGTGAGGCCGAGGGCATGTTGGGAAGAATGGAGGGATGTCACGCTTTGTTTTTCTGCCTGTTGATTCTGAATGTGACCAATTAGTGAAGCAGAAAGACACAGAGTGTGGGAGTGGAGGAGGAGGAGGAGGAGTCCAGTCTCTTTCAGCGTGAGAGTCTGAGGCCGAGCCCCGAGTCAGGCTGGGATGAAAGAAAAAAAGGGGCAGAGTACAACATAATGAACATAATGACAAACAAAGGAACTTTTCAGCCATTTGTAGTTGCTTTTCTCCAACCCCCCCGCCGCCCAACGCGGGTTTGACAGCTTGATAGTGAATGGCCGAGGCGGGGTTGAATTCTCCTTATTCTTTTATGAATCTTTCCCACCTTTGCTACAAAATGTTTTCCTCTTTTGTCCTTTACTTGAAATTACTGCCACACATTAGAGCCCCGATGAAGGGACACACTTTCAGAGCTTTGGCAAATAACTCCCTACCTGAAGGTTAATTTAAGTTTTTTTTTTGTGTTTAAATAGTGTCAAATTATAAGACCTCCCTTAACTTGAGGGACAGTTCTGAATAATGCTGTGGATTTTTGTCAATAACTCTCATTAAAAGACAATTCAAAATCTTAAAGCTGATTTATAATTGACACGATTATTGAATTTTCAACCATTCCTTGACTTCTTTGTATTTGGACCATCAGGATTTTTCCCTTAAAAATATACTGCACTTTGCTTAAAAGTTATTTTTCCCTTGTTTATTATGGTGGTTACTGTAACCCCCCATTGGTGAAACACTCGGAGTAGGATTACAGATGAATTCTCAGACATACATGAACATTTTCACACTTTTCTCTCTTCTTTAAACTCTCAAAGTTCAAACTTTCATAGGGAAATAGGTCCAGTTTTATAGAAATGAAAACAAAGATCTGCTCACGATCAAAGATTTACTGAACACAACTGGCATCTCTGCACAGCAGAAATGGCAAGAAAGAGGTTGATTGACAAGACCAACAGCCAATCAGAACGTAGAACACAGTGGCTGTTAAAAACAACCATGCAAAGTTACACTGGGAAAAAAAAACCCAGCAAAACAGTGAGAATAAAAAAGGAGGACCAAAACACAGCGACTGTATTTTCTACACTATACAGCACTTAAGAGTCTTAATGTGTTTAATCAAAAAACACATTGTGGCTTATTATTCGGAGCACCTTATATATGGATTAACATATATGTTTAGGTGTTATGGTAAATTTGCTTCCTTTAATAGGTTTTAATAAGTACAAACTGCTACTTGGATATTCACAAATCTGAGTTTAAAAATCTTAATCCATTTGAAGTTGACATAATTTGCACAAAACAATATTAATTTGTGATAAATAAAATCTAACAATGACCAAATAGAAGAAACGAATCTTTGGTTTTACTGAAAAACTCAAACAGGATTGTGTTGGTTTGTTTCCATGTGTGTTTACCTGCTGCAGGTCAGCCAGGGAGTACAGGTGAATGTGCTGTAACAGGTATTCCCTGGGAAAAATCCTGTAAACACAAACAGGTACAGATTACACAACAAGCGCCTTAAAAACACACACAACCAACCGGCATTCTTCTGCTTCTTCTACTTTAAAATGCTTTGTAGACAAACGCCTGCTCAAACTTTCCTGAATGAGGAACTTGTGGGTTTTGTTCATGACTTCAAACAGATGCTGGGACCAGAATTAGTGGGTTCTGGTTGGGACGACACGCAATGGTAAAAGTTGTTGAGGAGCTTTGGGGATTCCATTAGGTCTAAAAATGTCTTCAGGATGATAGAGCGGGTGTCCATGTGCCTCATCTGTGATCAGAGGAGAGCGTGGCACCATGGTGAATCCCATCCACAGCTGTGATGAGTGTCACTCGAGCACAAGGACAAGGGTACGAGTCTAATCCAGATCAGAGTCATCAGCAGCCCTGATAAAAATTCGCCCTCTTTGCTCGGTTACCAACGGTTACCGTTGCAGCAATCACCAGACAACAGATAAATATGTTCCTGTCAACCCAACACACCCTTAAAGTGATTTGATTATAAGTTGCAGACGCAGATTTGAAAACCAATGTAAACAAATTCCAACCGCTTGATAATCTTTAATTCTACATCCTAAATCAGTGAACCAAAGCTGTTGTAATATGTACCAAAGGAGGGTCCACGGCTAAAAATGGGCATTTGTTTACAGTTGGCCAACTGTATCCTTACAAACTGATTCATTTTATAGAAAAGCAAATAATAAACCTTTATTAGTTTTTCTGCTCCTTTAAATCACCACTGATTTTCAGTTCCATTCAAACAACCACTAAGTTCTCCTGTAAGCTGAAAAACATTGTCCCATAGGTGAGTTCATACATTCTGTTCTCAGAATATAAATGGGATAAACATTACATTAGTAGTAAAAATAGAGTAAAAGTTGCCAGGGTTTAGTGTTTCTGGCTTTGGCCTCCTTGGACATTCAACTTTAGTCGAAAATGTGGACTTTAAAAAGGATTCCACCTCGATGACTAAGATTAGACTTGAGGCTTAGATTTAAATTTTAAGATTTATAAATATGTATTCATTTTTTAGCTCTAGGATTTCACAGTCAAATCTTGTGTCTTTCATTCTTCCATCTATCGCTCTATTAATAAGTGACAAGCCAATTTAACTATTAATTTAACTATTAATATTTGTTTACACTTTTCAGTTTGTTAAGTGCAGCACTGGCACAATCAGGGTTCGATTCCCTGGGTGTATTTGGGTGTGAGTGGGTTTAAAGTCCACTGCCTAACTATGCAGCCCAAGTGTTAGGGACCCCCTGTGCCGGTCCCCAGCCTGGATAAAATACTAGAAGAGCCTCTGCTAAACCACCAGTGCGAATCAGTGAATCCCTGAAGGGATATACTGAAAGGTAAACAACAGTCTTTAGACTTTCCTAAATGAGTAAAATGCTTTTTATTAATTAAGATTTTATTCAAATTGTAATGGAATAGTTAATTTTTCAGTGTTTAAGTTATTCAAATAGATCTAGAAGTAAATTTAGAAAACAAATCTGTTACAATCTAGAATGAATGCAAAAAACATGCAGGAATCCAACTGCTTTGCTGCTTAATCATCATTTCCATAGCCTTCACATGAGGATTTTCTTTTCTTTGATTTTCTTGGCCACTGAAAGTCTCACCAAATGTCTTCTGTAAACATGACAGAGAGGTGGATTAGTGGTTACAGCACCGATGGTTTAGCATCTAAATTTAGAACCCTTTCTGCTCTAGCAAAATGAATTGGTGAGCAGTGAAAGGCTGTTTAGGAAACATGTTTATCAGAAAACTGCCAAAGATCTGTTTGAAGTTATTTAGAGAAGAAAAAAATGGCATTGTTGCCATTTCTGATGACTCAATACAGCTGTGACATCATTTGCATTTGTTATCAATGAGTTACAATCAAAAACATGGAGTTTAAAACCAAATTCAGTGCAATAAATTTTAATTTTTTTAAATTGTAATAGTTTGTATATTCAAAATTTAGCATCAGCTGATCTGCAGAAGACAATTCTTGGGTGGATTCTTCTCCTGAAGGTGGTTCCAACCCGAACGCAGACGGATGACCTCAGGAAGGTTTTACCTCCATGGCCCTCATCCATCCTGCAGTGTTTGGAAGTGGAAGCATGAGCTAATGGGAGTGAAGTAAACCCCGCCGCTTTGATTTGTAACCCACGGTGACCAACATGCCATTTCTTTAAGAAATCCCAACTATTCCTGCTGCTGTTGTTTAAAAAAATAAACTTTTAAAATGAATAGAAATCAAACGTGGATGTCTGTTATTCTGAAAATCAGCAACTTAACAGGAAACGCACATGCAGGATACATAAATAGAGGAAAGCAGAAGTAATGTTTAACACCTCTTGTCAAATCTAGTGCAAAATGTAAGAAATAAAAGGAATGATGTTTTGGTTTATTGAGAAATTCAGTAATAATATAGACAACTGCACCCTCTAAAATATTAATAAATACAAATTTCTGTTTTGACATACATAGTGATGTTTCAAGGCTGCTGTTACCAAAAAACCAAACCAAATTAACCTTTTTTTATTAACTTTATGGACTCTTTATATCTGAGCTTTCCTAATAATACAACCAACATTCAAAGTGTTGAACAACAAATCTGGAGCTAAATCTTTCTACTTTGAAAAGTTCTGAAAGATCCAAATCTATTAGTGACCTGGATGGGGGCAAGAGGCATCTTTCAGCATGCAGACCGGGCTTTTAGGGTGTGTGTGGGCGTGTGTGGTCCCCTCCAACCACCACACACAGCAGCACGTACACACAGACATCCGTCTTTACACCAACAATGTACACACAAGAATGGAATGCGAGGACACCAAAGGTAAACACATGAACGTCCTCACACAGAGACCAAATCAAGAGTCTGCATTATGGAATTATGTGAATTAGACAGCTTTAGAGAAATCTGATTTTTTTATAACTTTAAAATCATCTTTACTAAGGTCTTATTAGATTTGTTTTGGGAAGTTCTTTTAGAGAGACCGTTAATTTAACATAAATGATTACAAAGACATTTTCAAAAAAGATTAGAGCTGCTAGATTTTATGATTTTGATCAGGAACCATAACAAAACTAGATCACAAAACCATTAAATTCTGTTAACTTTAAATAAGCTTCAGAATTTCCCCAAAAGTTCATTGAAAATTTGATTTGAGATTTATCATAGATGTTCGCAGTTGCAGACTATTTTTTAGGTTTAGAAATATATTCAAAAAGGATCGGAAACTAGGCCTTTATCTATTTATTGATTTAACCAGGAGTTATTGTCATGGTGACTCTGGCAGTCTCTCCTCCCCCTCCCTTCTCTGCTTCCTTATCATCACCAGCTACAAACACTCAACTCATCAACCTACAGCCTTCTTAAGGAGATCCAGATCCATCGCCAGTTCGTTGCCCCTTATGGTGCTTAGTCTGGTCGCTCATGTGTATTCTTGCTCATGAAGTTTTGCCTCTCGCTAACTTTATCCTTACGCCTCATCAACAGAAAAGTTCATCACGAGTGTTCACCTGAGGTATGTCTCCAGAGCAGGTCCATCCTCATCTACTACTCCACAACTCCTGTCCACGCCAAGACCTCCAGCCACGCCACAGCAAAACCCTCCAGCCAAGCCACGACCCCCAACCAAGGCTCTCGTTCAACGTCTTACCTCGCATTGCCTGAACTCTGCCACCATATTCACCATCGGATCACCATCCAGGAAAATAAACTCTTTAACTTACGTCATCACTCTCCTATTTTTCCTTCCGGGTTCCAGCATCTGGGTCTGTCTCGTTTTGAGATCATGACAGTTATCTTCTTTATACAGTTTTGTTCGAATAGAACACATCCAAAGGGCTTTTTACCAAACCAATCAAAAAATGTAAACTTCAAAATACCCTTTATGAACATTTATTGTATAAAGTATTACAGTCAAGAAAAAATCTTTTAGAAAACAAAATCAATGAAGAAACATTAGAATTTTCATGTAGTGGTTTAAAATCTGTTAATTGAATACAAATTTTCTCCTAAAATAAAGTTGTAGGCTTAGTTTGGTGGAGAATTAACCAAAAACAAGTAAAACAGAAACATAAAGCTTTATTTGCTACAAAGACTAACAAAGGCGTTCATCAACACGGCGGTACCTTTTAGTACTTTAGCAGAAAATACAAGTATATCATAGTAGTTTGAGTAGTTCAGGCTTTAGTAAATACCATATTTTCTGGACTGTAAGTCGCTCCAGAGTATAATTTGCACCAGACCTAAATGCATTATAAAGTAGAAAAAAACACTGATAAGTCGCACTGGTCTATAAGTCACATTTTGACGGGAAATTTATTTGACAAAATCTGAGACCAAGAACTAATAAGTTCCACAACCTCATATGACACAATCATAGCAGAACTGTTTATCTCATAATTTCACAGTAATTCTTTCTCATACTTATTTATTTATTCCTTTCATGAAGCATCATTGGCCAACTAATACTCTGTTTTCATCCTGTATTTGTAGAATGTGGTCATTTTTATTGCATTTCTGAATCTATTAAATCATTGGAAAATAGAATATTATGTTGTTAGCCTTCAAGATCTTATTTAAAAAAAAGGTTTGCTAATTCTCTGAGTCACTTAACATACTCTTAACACTTAACATACCTCATACATCAAATTGACCCAGGAACATCATCTCTGTTCCTCACAAATGAACATAACAGGAGGGTTGACAATGGATTTATTTCAATTTATTTCTAATATAAGTCGCTGCGGAGTATAAGTCGCACCCTTTGCCAAACTATGAAAAAAAGGGCGACTTATAGTCCGGAAAATACGGTACCCATGTGGTCAGATAGTAAAACTTGCAAAAGTACTGTGAAAGGAAAATAAATTATGTCCTTTTCGCCTTTTTATCTCAGAGATGAGCCTGAAGTTTCAAAAACTGGTTTAGTTTGATCAAATACATTTGGGTCTCATCCGCATAGAAATAGAAAACACTACCCAGAATAGAAAATAATGTTTCCTAATTATGCTACCTATCCCAAAGAGTCAAAACACCTTAACATAGTCTACACGCCTTATGAACACCAAAAAACATTCTAGCACGTGAAATGGACCAATGACTCATGCACAAAGATCAGGAAAAAAAATGACAAAACTCCAACCTAGAAGAATTCTTGTTTCTAAAAATCAACAGCCAATAATGTGTGTCAGTACATTTTTGAACTATTGGTCTCCTCTAAATTAAAATATGAAAGTAATGAGGAAACCCAAAGGTGCTCTTCATACCTCCGTCTGAGGTCTTCAGCGATGGTTGCTCGGCAGCTGAACAGGTAGGCCCGCAGTGACTGGAGCTGCTGACGGAGACGCAACACGATGCTGAGAGGCTCACAGTGCTGGTACAGGCAGGGGTTGAGCTGCTGCACGTCCAGCAGTGGCTCTTCATACACAAACTCCAGGAACTCCTTGGCCTGTTCAGATACCTGACATAGAACAAGGGAAGAACATAACACTTCTGCCACAAGCCCAATTATTTGTTCAGTTTTGAGTGATCTCGCAATCTCCAGGAGATCTTATTATAAAACTTTTATTTTCAGATAAAACCACATTATTCCTGTAAGACCACTTCACAAAAAGAAAGGTTAAAATCGTGGACGTGTTGGTCTCCACACCTTGTGTTTCGTGGTGTCCCAGTTGTGCAGAAGGCGAGCAGGGATGAGGAAGGAGTTGTCCTGATGGCAGCTCTGGCAGTAGTACCAGCCGCTGTAGCTACACACTTTGGCTTTCCCTCTGGATAGACCAATCGGATGCTGACAACCTGAATAAAATGGAGAAGCGTTTGGTATTGTACGTTACTAAATTGAGACCAATTTTTCTTTGTGTTACCAGAAATTTCTTTTTTAAAACCATGTATAGCAGGGGTCAGTTTGGGCATCAGTATTTGATTTTTGATTTGATTTGATTTTTGATTTGAAATGGTTTATTTCAAGCAATCAAATAGGAGTAATACACAAAAGCAATATAATCATCAGTTATACATTCTTCCACAACTAATCAAACTTAGGATAATTAGACATAATTAATAAAAATTGCTTGAAAGGGAGTGGAAAGAAGCGAACTTATATAATCCCACCCCGTTATACTATAACCATTTTATTACATGATTTATCAATATCCGGTTCCTAGGTTTTATCAGACAGAATTAAGAATCATAAGGTATCAATAAAGCATGTGCCAAAGATGAAATTACTTAAGTACTACGTCAAAAATAACTTTAGAAATCAACATGGCAAATGCAGCATCTGAAATATATGCAAATTATGTTACTTTTAAAAGTCATTCATATGCTTTTAAACATAATACTATATCAGTAAAATAGACAACACTGTTTCAGGAGTTTTCATAGCAAAATTTCATCAAGTATCAAAAGTTAAAAACATGTGCAAAGTTATGCTACATTAGGAAAGATTTTTGAATCATTTTATCAATTTTAGGAGCTAGTGAAGTAATATCATCAAAAGTCAATCAACATTATTATTAATTCAATTAGTATTAACAATTGAAATTTATCATTATAATTAAATAATTAATTTAAAGGAAATAAAACTCCACTCTTGAGGTTAAAATAGAGTATATGCTTCCAGAAATACTTTTAGACTAAATTACTTCATGCTAATGTGCTTTTCTTCAAATTTTCTAAATGCTGCAATTATCTGACTAACTAAACCTAATGGCAATCAGAAACAGCCTCAGTATTGAATAATGGTTTATACAGAACAATCCCACCAGCAAAACCTTCAGGAATGAAAAAGAATATCCAAGAAAATTCAAACTCATTCATTAGAAAAATGAGAGAGATACTTACTAAAACAATGATGGAAGAATAATCTACAATGATATAAATATTTTACAATGCAGGAAAATAAAAACACAAAGTTTAGCATGAGTGACCATGAGACAGATTTTATCTTACAATATACTCATAAATTGGCAGGATTCATTTTATTTTTTCAGATATAGGACATGTGAAACATAACTGGTTAAAGAAGCTGTGCAATTACCACAAACACTGAACACCGACAAACAACGCCTCCTATACATTAGCCATTTGTATTTATATTTACCAAATTGAGGTTTTATTGTGACAGAATAAAGCTGTTCCTGTCAAATTATTAATAAAACTAACATTTATAGCTTAAAAAAACTATTTTAAAAAATGTATAGCATTATGGCAATTATGACACTAACAGCAAGAGGATCAACAACTGGTGTGGAGATCCTGCTGCATTCTGACTGGAATCCGTTATTGACAGTCCTCTTAATCATCATCATCCTCTGCATTCGATGCAGGAAGGAGCGCTTTCACAGATCATTCTTCCTGTCAGATATTACTCTACTCTACTCTCAGACACTGGACAATAATTATTATTGATGTTAAATTTTAAAGTTTATTTTTTGTGTTATTTATTGTCTATTGGCCATTTTTACTTGCTGGGTTAACTAGGTAATTTCCTCTTTGTGGGATGAATAGTTTTTTTTCTATTTTACTCAATTATCCTACTGTTTCCTGAAAATAGTAAATTGGTAAAGATGAACAGAGAGTTGCATAGTTGCATAAGATCTCCATGTATTGATCCGTATATTTGAAAAACTTTTTTTGGGGGGGGGATTTGAAAGGGGGGGGGGGGGGTTAAATAACAGTTGCAAAAAAAAAACAATACAAGAAAAACCTAAACAAAACTTGGGATTTGTATGGAAGATATATAATTTGGACATATTTTTTAATCATCTTAATTAAAATGCGATAAACATATATGTTTTTTAAGTCAGCTTTTTAAGCAAAGTAAGTATTCAAACAAAAACTACCATCAGATTTTGGTAGTTTCACCAAAACAGTTTGCAGGTACTAGAGTATTTTAGAGCCTTCAAATACTGACACTTAAAAGAAACAAGCAATCCTATCTATATATTTATTACCTGAAAAGAAACTATTAACAGACACCATTTTTGCAAACTTAAAAACAAAACTTATCCTGGCATAGTTAGGCTAAGGTGGTTTTTCCAAATTCAAGGAAGGGCCTTTAATTTTCGAGCGGCGTATTTATATAAGAAGGATGCAATGAGTGTAAGTTAACCAATATGTTACGATTAACTATGATTGTCTCAGAAGCTATAAGTACGTTTTTAAGACAAAGCCAAAAATAAATAAAAACAATAACAGCAAATTATCAAAAACATGATCAAAAACTATTTACATTGAGTTTCTTTTTATTCTGGTTAATTCTGATTTTATTGTCTTATGTCAAAGTAAGAATTCAGTATGCTGATGTCCAAACTGCGATTTCTTCTGACATTTGATGTTTACAACATCCTCCATCCTCTTCCCCTTAAACATATCTGCCTCTTTTCCCCGAAGAAATCGTTTGAAAACAGTGTCTTGGGTTTTCTCATAGTCACAACATGGCAGCATTCAATAAGAACAAGCTTTGTAGATCTAAAAGACCAACAGATCCTTTGCTCTATTCAGCCTGATAGCTTCCCCACTCAGCTTTGTCTTTCAAGCCTTTAAAGTTCATTCTTCCCCCAAACACCCGGACCTGAGCTGTGATCACACACCCACCCAAACAGCTGAGCGCTGAAACGCTGCAACAGGTGTCTCTTATCCACACCATCTAAGAGGAAATCAGCAAACACTCAGAATGGTCCACATGAGAACCACTCCCCCTATTTTCCCCCTAAATATGAAATGTCTACTGAAATAAAGGCAAAAAAAAGGAAGTTGCTGGATGTGTTGGCGTGTTTATCTGGGTAATCCAGCACTGGAACATAGAGAGAAGAAAAAGATCTCAGAGATGGGAGGAGAGACGGGACGATGAACAAGATATGCATAAAAAAAAGATAAAAAGGATGACAGTAAAGAGAAGTTAAACTACTCAAGGACTATGGTCTGACGTCTGAGCCCACGCACACATAATAGTCTAATCAGTACCTAAAGATAAAACCTTTTTTATCAGAGAAAAACAGCATAGAAATATTCAATTCAGTTTATTTTACATATCCCAATATTACAACACAGTTGTCTCAATGTTCCAAACTAATTGTACAGCTCAGTTATACAAAACTACAGCTGATTGCTAAACTAAACTAAACTGGGCATCTCTGCCCTCAGACCCTCCTTCTCTTTGTATATCAAGATAGCCAAATATCACCCCTGATCTAAACTGGGAGATGCAAAGACTAAAAAAAGCCCTAAAAAACAAGATGCAAAACTATTATTTTCAAAAAAAAATCCTGCTTTTGATTCCAGTAAGATAAATTTAAAAAAAGTTCAAATCAACATTTCTCTCCTGTGACTACAACTTTTTTTTAACTTTGGCTTTTTTTGTCATGTTCATCCTGGTGGTTTATCAACCTCAACATTACAACGAATAAAAGGCTTTGATTTGACGTACTGATTGATGTTTGGGGTTCTCCTGCATCATCTAGCAGTAAGCAGGCAGCGGAGCTTTTGGTTTGCAACCTCTGCGTTTACGGCCTGTTCAGGCATGTCCTACAAATGCTCAATCAGGGCGAGATCTGAGACACCGGAGTCACAGAGGACAAAAGATGAACCCTAGAGGCCTGCAAAGTTCTTCTTTTTTTCGTTGGATTGGTTCTACCAGTAGTGATTTAAAAAAAAGGAGAATGTTGGAAGGGTTCGTTCTTATGGTGACCTTCAAAATGGTCTGCATTTTAAGACATTAAAACTAAACATAAACATGTCTGTGAGCCTAAAAAAGTGTAAACGACAGCAAAACAGAAAAGGTTGGACCAGGCCAGGATCGAGTTTAGTCGTGAAGCTGCAATTTAAACCCAGTTAATTACAAATTACAGTTCCAACGTAATTTGTCGAAAACCTTCTGAAGGACAACTGAACGAAGGTCCTGGAGCGGAGCTCGGAAAGCCTTGATCTCACAACCATTGGGTATCTGAAAAGGAAGCTCTGGGTAAACGGGCCGGCTCTGAAACCACACAATGCAGATGAGCTAGGGAAAAAACAAAAAAAAAACAGCATGGAGGAAAGGATCGAGGTGCTTTCAGAAGCAACAACTCTTCCAGTCAGCTGTAGGTCATAAAAGCTATGTCACAGAACCAGTAACACTGGTTTTAGCAATATTGTGAATCGAAATGACAATACTTGTAGGATAAAAACTTTTGGTTAAAGTATATTTTTGCCCATAAGTATGAATCGGTTCAATCGAGCAATGTGCCTTAATAAAAAACAATTAGTCAACAACAACAACAAAAAAGGTTTTTTATTGTTTTGAGATAGCAGACAGACAAAGTTCTGCTAGTGACTGAAAGTGCAGTTCAATCAACGTGGGTTAAATGCAGCAATGAGCTCATGTTGTTGTTTGGAAAGGACGCCCTTTCAAAAGAAAACCACAGGCCACTGGTTGGGAGCCAGCAGGCTGAGCTGCTGGTTAACAGTCGGAGAGTCACTGTGTCATTTCAAGGAAGCAGTTGACCAACAGACCATCTCGCGATCCAACTGTGGCCTCAAATTTGGTCGGCTTCTGTTGGAACCACAGGAACAAAAGGCGCATATAGAAGAAGCCTGAAAAGCATCTAGAAACTGAAAAACAACTTGAGACTTTGACCTCAAATTCTATATCATGAGCACAGGAACAGGCAACACCTCCCTCCGCCTACAAACACATATGGGGCTCTGTAATGAATAACAGCATCTATAAACACAAGACGTACAGAGATAAGAAAAGGAAGTCTACTTTCCTAGTTTTCTATTTTTATAAGTCGATGTATTTAAGGAGAAAAAAAATTTGGATATTGAGTTTTGTATTTTTTTTACCATAAGGCACACTAAAAATCTTTGAATTTCCTAAAATTAAATCAACAGTTATTACATTTATGTTTCAATTCTGGTTGTGTTTACTGACCTTGAATCTATTTTTTGTGGTACATGACGCTCAAAAAAATCTGTCGAAATATTTTAGTACAAATTTGTTGAACTACGAAGCCACACTGTTGGATGGATTGCTGAATTATTATGGGTACTAGGTATGCCACAATTCTGGATCGAGAAGCGAACCATTTGTTACACCATTAAACCAAATTGTAGGGAAAGTGAATTGTTGCATCCCTAATGCATACAAGTGTGCTTATCTTGAAAGTGTAAAACGTATGCTGTGGCTAATTTAAGAAGGATTCAGTATTTACCTTTTTATTACATTACACTAGGGTTAGTAGGAGCCAACTGAAAGCTTTTACTTCATTGTTACTTGCTTGGTAGCAAATTTAAGAAATAATTTTTCTGACGGTTACTGGTGGTACTTGGTATAAGTTGCTCCGGAGTATAAGTTGCAGGAGCCAATTAAATGCAAGATACAGATGAAAAAAACATAAATATGCGGGTCTGGAGTGTAAGTTTAAGAGAAAAGTCCAACATTTATGAACAAATTCGCCAAGCCTGACATGAGGCTGCGTTCACACTAAATGTGATTCATGCATCAACAACACATCTGCTGTTAAATTCAATACTTAATGCCTCATTTCTACATGGAGACTTTGACTTTATATCTCGTTTATAATGCATGAAACATATGGATGATGCTGACAGATTAAGTTTATTTATTTTGAGGAGCTCTACAAAAGCGTCGATTATCACATCTATATATCTGGGTTTTAGGAGATCATTCAGTCTTTTTTTTCTTACGGCGATCGTTAGTTTTTATACTGCAGGAGCTGCATCTGAATGACTGTATTTAGCTGTTCTTCCCTCGGTTTGTGACCCAGTTGGATGAGTTGCTGTCCCGCATTAGTCCAAGGAAAGAAAAAAAAAAAAAAAATCATAATATCTCAAAACAAATAAGAAAAACAGCATAAAGTTCAGGAGGAAGTGGAAGTGCCCTCTAGCGGTTTTTAGTGGGAAACAACCGCTAAAGGGTAACTTAGTTTGAAAATAACAAATATATGAGCCTATTTATGTTTAAAAAAAAAAATCACAAATGTGTCACTCCTGAGTATCAGTTAAATCCTTGGCTAATCTATAAAAAAAAGTGACTTACACTATGGAAAATACGGTATATCTGGTATGTTGTTAAATTGTATTAATCGTTCAAGATAAAGAAAAACCATCCAGCACCATCAGCACAGTAACAACTGTTTTTTTAAACTGGTCTCTGATCTTTTATGCATCTTTCTAGGATGAAGAGAAAAAGCGCCACAGGGAGAGATGAATGGGAATTCAAACACAGCTCAAAGGTCTACCGATTGTACGTCTATTCTCTGTAGTGAGAGAGGGTCACTCTGACCCGCTCCTGCTGAGAGGGAGAGACACATATATACAGACTGAGAGTGAGGGAGTGATGAGAGCAGGGCAAAAAGAGGAACTGTGCTTTCATCTGCCCGCCACTGGTTCAAACCAGCGCACCGCGGACAGGACTCTGCTGTGCGCGCATGTGTGAATTCAAACTAAAACGACAACAGAAGCTTTGATGTCTCTCATTCATGCCAACCAAACACTCCAATGAAAATGTGGACAAATGGAGAGTACCATGTGCAAGACTGTGCGAAAGAGATGGAAACTGTCCACCTTTTGATGTGAACCCACCTCCTACTTGCCTGGTCCCCTCATATCTACCACACCCCCTTCATCAAAATGGCCTCCTCCCATCCAACAGACTCACATGGTCGCTCAGGGGGCAGGGGGCCTGAGAATGTGCTCCACACAACAATAGGGGCAACAATCCCAAGGACAAACTCCGCACATTGTCCATGTTAGTGTGTTTGTGGCGAGAGGTTACAGGCCAATGGGGGAGTCAGTCTTCAAACACACTTCTTCCTTCAAAAGGAATCTCAAACGCAGCGACTCCCATATGTAATTTATTGAATACATTTTGCATTTGGATTTGAAATGACCGATCGGCGGCCTTGTACACGGGCAGGAGCAGCAAATGCATATGCAAAGAGTGGCATTGAAACAAGTTCAAAGAAATGACGTTTAAAACTAAATATACGCACTAGGCATTTAGATCTGTGGTCGCAACCATCAAGAGATCTCGTTGAGAGCAGAGGCTTCTTTAAAGAAATGAATTTCCTTTCAGGGTATTAAGAAAAAAATGGTTCTGATGACAAAGGCTTTTGAGGTTTTGCTGGACAATGAAAGTGTTTCTTGTTGGCGGTAAGATCTTAGAAATCTTTAATTAGTATCAGTTTTTCTTTTCTTTTACCATAAGTGTTTCATTAGATTGTAAAATAAATATACAGAAAAAAAGGAGACGGAACCAGACAAATATCATCAATGGCAGACAGCATTATGGTAAGTTCCCAATATCAAGAGCATTGTACAGATATGCCCTAAGATCAGCTGAGACCATTCCATCACCTTCCATTCCTAAGTTAAAGCAAACCAGGAAGAATCAAATGTTGCAGTTCTTCAGAAGACAACTGGAGGAGGCAGGGTAAAGAAGGTAACGATTCTCCATCAATTCCCATATTAAAGACCCTTTTTTGATGGGCAGGCAATGGGTGAACTCAACAAATCTTCAAACTTTAATCATCCAATTGCTGCTTTGAAGATGTTCCTGAGGAGGGCAGAGTAAAATCCAGTCAAAGTGCCCTTTTCCTCTACAGGTTTCACACAACATTCAGAATCCAATGGGTGATGTCAGAGGTTATTGGTCCAGTGTTAATATATCTTCGTGGTTAGGACTTAAATTTGGGAAAAACATACTCGTTTAGTGAGAATCAAACACACATCAGGACAAAAATCTCAAATAAGTTAAGAGTCAATGACTTGAACATGCTCTAAAGGCAGAGGATCTGAACACCTCCATGGTTCCACTTATACATTTTAAATATGAGCTCAACTATCAGACAGCTTAACTCTACCTGAAAATGCTCCAAGAGACAAGACAATCATCCCTAACACAACAGCAAATCTTTGGTAAATCTGTAAACCTTTATAGTATTTTACTACCTTCTTAGAAGGTCCAAAGTGCTTAACAATCACAATCCCATTCACGGACACATATTCACACACTGATGGTGGCCCCTCTACCAAACACTGGCGCCAACCTGTAACCACCAGGAGAGGTGTGGAGTTCAGTGTCTTGCCCAAGAACACTTCAACACATGGGCAGCCAAGGCAGGAACCAAACTAGTGATCTTCCAATAGAAGATTGACCGTTCTACCTCTTAAACACGGCCATGAACAGTTTTTCTTTTGCTAGTTAAACATTTCAGAAAACCATTTTGAGTTTTAAGAGCAGTTTTTTAAACACAACGTCTTTGCTATTGTGAATCGTAACACGTTGTGGTTAAAGTTCATATGTAGAGCTGTAGATCTCCACTACGTTCATGGAAGAACTGGCCTCATTCTGAGTATCTTATCATGTTTATCATCAAACTATGGTCACTTCATCAACTCAACTCAACTCAACTCAACTCAACTCAACTCAACTTTATTTATATAGCACTTTCATACAACTGTAGTTGAGACAAAGTGCTGAACACAACAGTAAAAAACATTAAAACATGTTAAGGGAGGGGGGGACACAGAGGGAGATAAAACTATAGAAAACAGTAAACAGTTAGAAAAACAGTGGCCTCATATTGGGTTAAAAGCCAGAGCATAAAAATGGGTTTTTAAACGGGTTTTAAAAATGGACAGTGAAGGGGCTTCTCTAATGGCCAGCGGCAAAGTATTCCACAGCTTTGGAGCGGCTACAGCAAAAACCTTCAAAACCTTCCACTTATTCTTAATACTTTTATGTAGATTTAGGAATGATTTTACACTTTAACACGGCGCTGTTCAGAAGCTATGAACCGCTCACTTTCATCTTTTTCCAAAAGATGAAAAACATCACAATATTTTTGCGTTTCCAAGGAGGCAGAGCTTCTCCTAATTACTCCAGTTTTTCACTGACACGTACTTTTCAGCTGAATGTCCAAAGTCCAACTAGTTAAAAAAAATGATTACGTTTATAGATGAGGTGGTGAGCTAAGGCAAAACGAACCAGAGTCCATCTGGAAGTGGACCAAGACCTCGTAAAATGAATCTCGAAACTCTTGTTGGCCTGGACCAAAGTTTGCAAAAGTGTATACACATCTGCATACTTGGTCTGTACTAATGTAGAAAATGAAGTATGTTCCATTTTAACTGATCCAGTTTACCCCGATAGAGCTTTAAACATTTATTAGTAGTTCTACAAAAGGTTATCAACAGATCTATGAGCTTAAAAAGACTTGATTTATCCTTTTGGAATTAGAATAAATTTATATCTCACTAAATGTAAATTAACAGATCTTCGGTCCTTGCTAAAGATTAAAAAGAGAAACAATTGAATAAATGGGGGCATGGCTGGGTAACTGTGCACAAGGAGAGGGGAAGGTTTTCGGCTTAAATGAACCGCTGAAAAGAAAAGAGAAAGAAAGGAGGGACAGAAATAGTCTGAGCAAGCAAAGGTGTGCACTCTATAGAAAATGGATGCATCCAGCTGTCCCGTCTATCCAGTTCTGCCCTGAAACCCTTTCAGCACACAGCTACACTCACAGCTGACCGCTGCAGCATCCCCAGGCTGCTTTCATTGGCTCCCATTCATCCATTTTTTCCCCTCTACACTGGTGCTTAAAGCCCACCAATTATCATCAGTTGCCCCCAGACGGCCTCCATCGTTGTTCCCGCTTCAGCTGTCCTTTCAAACTGCTCTGCATTAATAAGCCAGTTGTTACAAATAAAAAGGGAGGTGAACGGTGATTATTCAAAGCCCCTCTAAGAGAGGGAGTATGAGATGAAGCCCATGTATAACACCCGGAGTGACTAAAAGCATAGTCTACAATGTGTAGGGCTGTACACGGACCAGAACAACGGGAATATTCATAAAGAGTGAAAGGTTCTTGAACCCACATGGAGCACAAAATTATGTCTAACAGCAGTAAGAGAGCTATTTTAGACATGATGAAGTTATCAGTTATTAATTAAGAATTGGTGAGTTGGGGGAAATCCTAGGCATTAATAAATACAAGATTTTAAAAGGACAGCTTTCAAACTTTTTTAAACTTTGAAAATCTATAACAAAAAGAAAGAAAACTTTTCTGAAAACGAATAAATAATTTCACTTCACTGTAAAAGTTTTATTTAACCACTAAATGGTTTCTGAGCACGGCTGTGTTTGCAGCTCACCGTTCCCCCAGGGGAAGGATCAAATGGGGAGGGCAAATTTCACACGACAACTAATGGGACTCTAAATCTGTTTAAATAAAAGTAAACATAATTTAAATTATACCCAAAATGAGTTTCGTCTACATAGGAGGCGGGCATCAAACATAAAAGGGCTCCATCTGATTGGTCAAAGACATGAATCGGTCCATCTGATTGGTCAAATACATAAAGGGCTCCATTTGATTTGTTAAATACTTTGAGCTAACATGAGATTGTTTTGCATGTGTGTCAATATTTAAGATAACCATGTATCGCGGTTTTTGCCATCTTTTGTGATACACATATCGCACAGGATAATATCAGGAAAAGGATTTTTTGTGCAGGCTTTAACAGAACTCAGGATTTAACTTTTTTAAACATCTTCCATCAGACATCATGATAAATACATCTGGTCCAGTGATCATTCTCCAGAAAATGTATGTTGAAGGAAGTACACAGCAAACAAATCCATTAATTCTTTGATGCATCCCAGTTGCTTGAGGCAGACTTGCTGCAACACTGGCTGATGCACACCACTCAAACTATCTTGCAGAGTGGTTTCCATCTACCAAAGAAGTTTTCTTAATGCCAGATCATCCTCTGAGGACATTTCTAACACCACCACCACCCCCCACCCCCACCCCCCCACTGGGCAAACCTGGTTTCTGTTGCCTTTTCTTCTGGTTGGGTTGATCTCAGAAATGTATCTTAAGAACTAAAATAGCTGCAATTTACACAAAAAAAGTCAAACATTTGCATTAAGAAAAACATAATATTTTTTGTGTTTCAATTGTTAGCCACTTTGCAATGCCTTGTCATCTTAAGTAATGTAATAATTAAGAATATGAGCCAATTAAAAGTTTTAGGTGTTATTCACATTTCAAAGAAAAAACAAATGTGCAGGGAGCTTTTCCCCCCCAAAATTTGTATTCCCAATTTCCCAACATTTATTCCCAATTATATATTATTATATATAATTATATAATCCCATTTTTTTGTGTACGAGTTTTATATTCTAAATTAAACAATAACAAGACATGACCCATGAATAAACCCAAAGGCACTAAGAATTGATGCAAAACTACTAATGTAAATCAAGTCTACAGACATAAATGACTGTAGACTTTCTGTGTAGATCTGCAAAAAAGGAAGGATTGGATAGGATGGTCAAAGAAAAGATGTAAAACCTTCTGTAGAATCTATGAACTCTACCAAACATGGAATAGTTTTAGCCACTAACAGAGTTCATGTGTAGTGTGCTCAGAAAGGCCTCTTACCTGCACACCTGAAGCTCTGTGCAGTGAGCCCCTTTTCCACTGCCAGGCATGTAAGAATACTGAGGAAGCTGGTGGTGACTGACTGCCGCTTAGCTCTTTGGGCCTCCCTCTGCCTCCTGTCTCGAACAGGTTTTGATCTCAGCAGCACTCCTTGAAGTTCTTGAGGCCTTTCGATTGACTCCTTTTCTTCTTCTGCAGGTCTCTGTGCCCCCATCACCTCTCGGAGAGCTTCCACCCACTCCCTAGCCTTCAGATGATCGTCTGCCTGAAATTTTAGCACTTCTTTTGGGAAAACAACCTGGAAAAACTCATCTCCTTGACCCCACGGCTCTTCATTCTCTTTATTGTGCTGTACAGTCAAGCAGGAGGCAAGGGAATACTGGAGAACAGGTTGGGAGACGGGTCCTCGGCCTTCTGTTGGGAAGACCTGGAGAGTTGATTGAGTAAGAACAAATGTGAAAGCTCTCCAGTAGTTTTGATCCATCAGCTGGTGAAGCACACCGGCTTTGAGTATATCCTGGGGGCGTTGGGTGAACAGAGGCAGAGTGGTGGGTCTGCTCAGCACACCACAAGAAGGTTCTGCTGGAGTCGGTGTATCGCTGTCACCATCAGGTCTGGTGTCAAGGGCAGATGGAGAAGGCGATGAGGAAGGCGACATGGGTACTGGGAATTTGTTCATCTGTTGAATTTCTGTTCCACTCTTGTGGTGGCAGTTTTCCTGCCTCGTGGGTCTGACCGCCTGCACCTTCTCCCATATCAGCCTCCGCCACTGCATGGCTTCCCACTGACTGGCTGCTCTCAGCTGCAGATGTGTGCTGCTGAAGAACACAGCCTGGAGCGTGCGTTGGTCAGCAGGCTGGCTGATCTGAGCGGGCTGGCTGCAGGGAGCTGGTGAGGTGACACTCTGGCAATGCGACAGCGAGTAGGCGGTGCCCAGCTGGCGGTTGGCACTGCTGTCCAGGGTGTACAGCCGGAGCTCGCAAGGAGTCAGCTGCACAAAGCAGGGAGTCCAGCGGCCCCGCGGCCCCTCACGCTGATCCATCTCACCCTGCTTCACCACACTGCTGCTGCTACTGTTGCTTTTATCAGCTGGAAAAAGACACAAAAAAATAGAAATGAGATCAAGAATCTCCTTCAATGTGTGTGTTCTTACAATCTGAATTTGAAGGTAACCTTTAGACTGATTTTTATTCTTACACTTGTAGTTTTTAGCAAAAAAAATACAAATACATAAAATATATAAATACTACAACGCCTTTATTTTCCATTTATTCGAAATGCCGTAAAATAATAATTTGTCTCAATAATCCTTTAGTCAAAAACCTAAAAATCAACAGTTTGGCTTTTTTCAGGAAAATAAATAAATAAAAAAAAGTTCATAAATATGTTTAGTGATGTTTTGATTTGCGCTTGGGATGACAAGGAGGTAAATAAGGAAAGAGCTGTTAAACTTTTACATAATCTCAGTTTATGTAAAACTGTACTTGATAAAGGTGAAAGAGATGGGTGGGACTTGGTGAAAACTGGAATATATATTTTTCACCTGTTTTGTTTTCATTTTATGGAGTGGGGAATATGGTTTGTGTCTTCTCAGTGCATATACAGCAATAGATCTACACCAGAGAAGAAACTGTCCTGTCAAGTTAGCACAGTTAAAATCTGGTTAATAAGTGTTCTAAAAGAGTATGGCACAGTACACAATGGCATGGAATGGATACACCATGAAATCAACATAAAGGCCAACCATGCAGAGCAGAGTAAGGTTTATGAGAATATGACTTTTCTTATCCTGGATGAGGAAGAGTAAAGTTTTATTCACAACTGTCCTTAGGGGCCTACTGAAGGCAAAAAATGGGCATAACTGTACAGGTTTAGCCCCCACAAAACAGCAAAGATATAGACTGCTTGGTAAGTCCATACAGCAAAAATGGTCCAGGGGTGTGTGCGGTACAAATGGGGAACAAGTGTGTAAGTGTAACCACTTGGCCGGTGTGTTGTGCGGTTACTGCGTATGGTGTGTCTGTCCAGGGGGAGGATCCCTCCCCCATGTGGACACCCCTGAGGTTTTCCTTAGCGCGAAGGAGGGTCTAAGGGCAGAGATGCCCAGCTAAGTTTAAACTGTTAAGTTAGTTCGGTTTAGAATTTTCCTGTTGAATTCTACGTATTTTATGTTTACTTTACAATTACCAGACAATTCCATTGAGACGACTGTTGTGATTTTGGGCTATATAAATAAAATAAATTTGAATGGAATTTTGTGTCTGTTTTCATCTTCCTATTTATTTATGTTAGTGTGTTTTCTTATCACATGATTGTGTTAATTATATTATTGTGCATGCGATCTCTTTTTGGTTGCAGCGCTGCTGCTTTGATTTGGCTGTACAAACTAAGAGGACTTGAACTTGTCCACTTGTCTTAGCTCTAGTTTCTGCCATCGTGACACGCGTCTGCGGAGGTACTGCTACAATATGACATCCTCACCTGTACGCCATAACTGTTTACAACTTCCATTAACCTTACCGATACTTCACAATTACAATTACCACACACACAACATCCATATGTTCCAGTTTCAACAATGTCCCTTAAAGAGCATATATCATGCAAAAATCAACTTTTTGAGCTTTTAACTGTATTATGATGTTTATCCGTCACAAAAATATCCCAAAGAGGTATTTTGATTTTACGCATTTCTGAGCATTTCTCTAAAAACCTGCGCTCTGAGGACCAGCCCCTTCCAATCCACGAAAACGAGTGTGTTCTTACATTGTGACATAGATAAGAAAGAACAGCCCCTTCCAGGAAGAGTCTGCGCTGTCAGCATCGCCCCCAGGCTAACACATACACACTTTCTCTGTGTAGCGATGATCAGCAATACACGGTCCTTTTATATGCACAACATGCACATTTATCTTAGCAAAAGTTCGGATGTTGTTTGTTTCTGTTGGAGAAATGAGTCACGCTGCTGAGGCCGACTCTGGGTTGTCATAAAATGGGCGGCACCCAAAAGAGAGAAAGCTGTTTCCTTAGAGATAGAGTTGTCCTACATCCAGGTAGGAAAATGAACAGTGAAAATTACTCATTTCATTAAAAAAAAAATCATTCTTTAGTGTGCCAAAAGGTAATACATTATCATATATATGGATATAGTTTAGCCTGAAGGCTTAAGAAAAGCATTATGTAGGTCCTTTAAGGTGGCCGAATGAGCCTCAGGGAAACTGCAACACATAACCGAATCCTCCTTAGGAAGTGGCCGATCCTTTTTACTACCCTCCATGGATCCGGAAAACCCAAAAACCTACAGCACCCGTATAGGTCAATACCCGTACTGATGCATGTGACAAATGCTTTAGCTAGAATGGTTTTAAGCTTTACCAGCCTAAAAGTTCTGGACCAAAGTTTACAAGGTTCTTAATGAGCCAACCTATTATTGACCAAGATTTATGAACATTTTCCTAGACCTGGAACCCATTTTTTCTGTTTTTTTACCAACTAAAAATTGAATAATAATCACACACCCATGACACACAACATAACTAAAGTTACTAAGCAGAAACTTTCCAAAGTTTGAGCAAGAAAAAGAGGAACAGAAAGCAGCAGCTGGTTTATTGAAAAGCCCCAAAAAACAAAAACAAACACGATTCCTAAAAATGCTACCAATAAAGTTGGCAAAACTCTGGTGTTGCTAAACTGCATCCAAGAACCCTGCAGTCTGAGTTTTAATTTTAAACTCAATTTGAACCAAAACTCAACTCTTAAACTGAACTGACAACTAATTTACCAGCAAACACCCCCACTGCACACACTGTAATTGTCCTATATTAAATCTTCCTTTCTTTAATTTGCTCAATCACTCACCTAGAAAAAGAAGGAGCCATGCAGTACCTCACTGCAGTGGGTTAGTTAGGAGTCCACAGGCTCATCAATCTTATCAAACCACCAGCAGACGTGGTGTCACTCCAGGTCGTGGACTTTGCATGTTAACAAACCTTTTTGCTAAAGGAACAAATGAACATGCAAATAAACCTAACCGCAATCAGCTCGAGCTGATAGGCAGCCTTTCACGCTTGGGAGGGCCAAAATGAGGATAAAACCGCTTTGTGAAATGCGACTCCATGACTACCAGGTGGATGTGGACATCACACAGAGCAGCAGTCTAATGTGCAAACCCAACCATCAATCTGAATTAACATCTCACTCAGAATGCTGCTGATTAAATCCCATGTGCTAAAGTCCATTTCGATGCAAAATCTATTTTAATACAGTGTGTTTTTCTCCAATCTAAGATATATTTCTGGTTAAATGAGTGTCAAAGTGAAAATAGGTTTAAAAAAAGCTTTGATACACCATTATGTTCATCCAAGAAAAGAGTTTAATCCCCTCAAAGCCCCGGGTACCACAGATGTAACAACTCAGAAATTAAAATTTGTACCTAGTAAATAAATAAAAAAGTCTATACTAGTAAATTTCATCACCTTTACAATGACTGCCACTAACAAACAGAGTTAAGGCTTTACAGCTACTTTAAAGAGCTTTAGGAGAGAATTTTAGCTGCTTTTGAGGAGCTACAGTGAATGATCAAGACTTGTAACAAAACAAGGAGCATGTTTGGAAAACCGCAGAGACAAAGGGCATAAAATTCAGTTCACAGCTTAAACTGAACTAAAACTTGTAAAAAAAAAAAAAAAAAAGGAGGGGGGGGGTATTTTTATTTGCGGTAATGTTCGAGTGCTAGGTAAATTACCACAGTTATGTCCGACAGCCAGTGAATGCCCAATTTTGTTTTACCCCTCCATCTGGTTTTGAGGGCTTATCTATATTTAGTACAAAAATGCTATTGGTAAAAACTATACAGGAAAATTATCAATATTCTTTTGGGTTTTCACACCCAAAAGAATCAGCAAAACCTGATGAAAAAAACACCATCAAGGTAGGATGCCGTAGCTGTGTAAATGATCTAGACTTGATAAGTTTGATAGAAGGTTTGACAGAAGTGGTTCAGATTCTTTGCCAAAAACTAGATATGCACTAAATCTCCTGCTGAAAGGTCTGAAAGCTACGGCTTGCTTGTGAGTTCTGGACATTATTATAGCCTTTTATATTGACTGGTGCTATGGCTAGTTCTTAATAACTCATATTTTTTTCCCCATTAGTCTCCAGTTCCAGGTTCTCGGGAGCAACTAGAGTTATAGAAAGTCAGCAATTCTGAAATATATTTAGGGGCCTGACCATTTAAAGCTCATAAAGGGTAACACTTAAAAATCAATACTAAACTTAAACAGCAGCTAATGTAAAAAAAAAAATGTAACTGCAGTGATACATGCACTGCTGTTTCTTTCTGCTAAAAGCCTTGCTGCCACGTTCTGGTCAAGGTGGAAATAGGTGATTGTAAGAAAAGTGAAGAGGGAATTGCAAAAGTCTAAACAAGAGGAGATAAAAGTATGGATGACCAGCTTCAGGTCAGATTTTGTATATTAACCCCCTAAGATAATAGAAACAGTTTTTTGTTTTTTTTCAAATGTCTTGGAAAGGTCCAGGTACTTATACTGGTTAAAGAGAACCTTTCTGAGGCTTGGCTGGTAAACTGAGCCCAGAAAACCAAGAGGTAGCTTCTGTACAAGAGCAATAGAGGTAAGATCAGGCCTAAAAAATCCAGCCTGACCCGACCCAGGCCTGCGTGCATTAAAACCCAACCCAGCCTGAACCCGACCAATTAACTTGATTTGCAGGCCCGAGCTCGAAGCAAACCCCAAATTTCAATTTATCCCATAGTATTTTTTTGGCAGAAAAAAAACGCACGATTTTTTAAGGTTAAAATAATCTACATATTTTTTATGATCATGATAAATGCATTTGCACAATAAAATAACACTGGAACCCAGAATAAGAGGCCAGACAAAGAGGGTAATAGAGGGATCTTGACACGCACTCGCTTCAAGACCCGGATTTCCTGACCCGGATTTCGGGTCGGGTCGGGTTCTGACTCGGGCTTAAGGTCTTACCTCTAAAGAGCAATGATTACAGTTTCAGTTCTTTGATGGTTTAATTGAAGGCTGCACATTTGAATATCATCAGCATATCTTCTTTCTCTTTCGGCTTGTCCCATCAGGGGTCGCCACAGCGAATCATCCTAACTGTCGAGGACGAGTCGCATGGTTAGCAATGTTTTCCGCCGGATGCCCTTCCTGACGCAACCCTCTCAATTAATCCGGGCTTGGGACCGGCACACAGAATTAGAGAAGGGAACAGCCCGGATTGGAACCCCAGGAAAACTAAAGAAGGTAAAGGTAAAGCTAAACCGGCTCCCCCTGAATATCATCAGCATTTAAACGGTAGAAAATGTTTTTTAAAATTTTATAATTTTGTCAAGAGGGGTTAAGGTACAACAAGAAGAAAATTGGAGACATAAAAAAGGAAGATGCAAAATCCTCAACTTTGTGAAATTGCTATTTGTTTTTGCAGATTTAGGGGGGGAGCACATTAAAGGACCTTAACAAGGACTTCAGAGGAAGCTTGTTTAAGTAAACATACAAGTACGTATCTATTTATATTTTTAATAATAAACAGGTAATTTTCTTTAATTGTTCAAACAGACATCTCCAGCTGTCTCTAATAAAAGCAGCTTTTCTTGTTATTATCTGAATGAAGACATTGTGACCATTCGAAATCACTGCCTTCTGCCTATTATTATCCTTCGACTACTTCTCTTCTTTCAGTACAAACTAAACATCCTGATGTCTTTTCACACATATGCTAATACTAAATAATCCTGCCTGTATCAGGGGCCGGGTAATTGGGTTGCCTCTTCTCTCGCCTCATTTGAGGCCATTTGCTGACAGGATTAGAGGCTATTATCCATCAGGATCCCTTAGGATCTCCTTAGGCCTTCAGATGGCCAAAACACACAAATGGGCCGTGTTTGTGCGTTAGCGACGGGCTCCCTGCCTGAATGCGGGCAGTCGCGGCACAGCTGTGTCATTTCAACTTATCATCATCATCTTCTGTCATTATTGCTTTCTGTGAGGATGCTTCAGTACAGCGTAAGCCCCCTGATCTGCAGCCCAAACAGTCTGGGACCCCTTTGCTCCTGAAGCCTCTCAAAGGGGCTTAGAAAGGGAAAAGGATGATAGAACTGCGTCGCTCACGTGACGCAAGGGCCCAACCTTCTGGTCAGAATTAGGAATAATTCAAGTTCAAAAGTCAGCTCACTAGGGGGGCAGGACTTCAAATTTGACTTTCTACGACACCTGTGTGAAGTTCAGATGACTAAAGTTACAATTTACACAAACAAAAGACCAACATGAAGCAGCACAGGCAGATTTACTGACTGACTTTTTTTACCTCATAAAAAATGGTAAGTGTTGGACGTCTTGTAGACGGTAAAAAGAATTTTGAGTTTGGGTTACATTTAGCTGTTACTAAACAGGTTTTGCTTCAAAGCAGTTCAGCTTTTAAAGACCCACCGATGACAATTAGGTTTTTGGTGTTTTTAACGTGTTCTTGTGGCATTTTTCTCAGGATGGAACCCATTCATAAAGAAAATTACGCTCAAAATGTAATGTTGGGAAGGCCTATTACTTTTGTCATGAGTTGTCCTGCTCTTTATAGACAACATTTAATCTTTAATTAACTATAAACACTAATATTTAGGTATATTGCTCTGGTAATTGGAAATATTTCGTAAAATGATTGCTCAAAACATACGTTTAATGTCTTCAAAAAGGTTTTATTGTACACTCCCCACCCAAATACTGTATTTAGCCGATACAACAGTCCAACTTTGCTTGTTTCTTGACCGTAATCATCCGAAAAGAAGACTAGAACTACAAATATTAATATTAATCTGTTATTATGTAAATTAGGAGTCAAATAAACTTTTACAGTTTTACCAAAGCGAGTCATTTCTTAAAACAAAATCACTCCCCATTCACAAACGATCTTCAACTTCAAAATAATATGTAAGATACAAATTTTTTTAAGTAGAAATATTACTAAAAATAAGATGTTTCAAAGACCAAATGACTCAACAAGATATTCAAGATTTTTTGTCTTAAAACATGTCACTGTATCTTGCTGAAAAGTTCATTTTTTCTTAAGTTAAGTACAATAAGATAACAAACTAGACAAAAATTCTTGGTGAGATTTTGTGTTTTCGTAGTGTGCATCATGATCTATTTACACAGCAATGGTCTCAGCTCTGTAACTACCGCACAAGCCAGCAAAGAGACGCAACAGAGGCACAACTAAAGCCGGTCAGCAATATTTCATTTAAATATTTAATCCAAGAAAGAAAATATTGCATTTAAAGACCTAATGTCTCCTTCTCCGAATTTCTTTATGAAGTCAAATTCCCCAACAGCTACTCACACTTTAAGGCATTTTCTTTAAGCTGGGCCAAGTGTTGATATTGATAAATTTAGGCCAATAATTGGCGATTTACCAAATGCATCAGGCTAAATAGGAATCAACGCCATTTAGGCCACTTTGGTCACCTACACCGGACATTTGTGATGTGCAGAGTGAACACGGATGGTAATGTGAAGTTCTTTTTAGGTCATCTTTAAACTGATCATTTTTTTCAATCTCCAGTTGTTTTACAGCCATAGCATAACAGACACATGTGAAGTTACTCTTTAATGCTAGTTTAGCATTTCTGATCTGTTGTTATTTTTAATTAAAAGGGCCAAACCATTCAGGCTGCCAATCTTAGTTTGACTATTTGAAGCACATATTGTAAATCAATTCCAAAGCTTTGTACTAGTAAAATGTATCTCTTTGGTTTAGCAAAAAGCTACTACCATACTCTTAAAAGCTTCAAATATATTGGCCTGTCTGGTTTTAGGAATCCAATAATGACACCAACTTTAAAGCTATCCCAAAACTAAACACCGTTTTCATTATTAACAAAGTCGCTTCTTCAAACAGATTTGCAAAAAAAAAGAAAAACAATTGGGTTTTAGTGTTTTTAAGATATTTTTCTGGAGAACATAATTTAAAATAACCATTTTTATAAACATAACCACTTCATTTATGGCATTTTTTTAACTGAAAATGACTCTTGTTGCATTGAATTGGTGAATTCTCAAACAGCAGCTGATTTGTAAAAAAGTGCCATGTTTTGAAAATGGCAAAAAATATGTAAAAACGTTATTCAAGAAAGTTAGATTTTGGTGTGCGAGTAAAAATAACTAATACTTTCATTTTATTCAAACGAATGCTATCATTTAGGGGTTTTATTCTTTGTGATTGGATGTCAGTAAACTTACTTTCTTGCTGATGGTTGAGGATCATGTTTTTCAGCAGGTTGCAGTCCACTGCAGGCAAACCGTTGTCGGTAAAAGCCGATGGCCGGTAATTGACGTCCGATCGGGATCGGTTGTGTCCCTTCTTGAACACAGACTTTGACGAGGTATTGTTGGTGCAATCGTTGGCTTGGGCTGCCAGGTCATTGGTGGAGCGGGCTCTGCTCCTCTTGCCGTGTCTCAAGCCAATCCCCAAACCCAGCACACTGACGTTGTCGGCCCACGTCAGGCCGAGCGGCCCGACCTCCGGCTGCTCCTCGGCGAGCAGGCCCCACACGCCACTGGAGCTCAGCCTCCCGAGCGCAGCACTGGACACGTCCGACAGCTGCTTCGGCTGATGGTTGCTTTTTTGCGCCTGGCTCGGACCTTGGCTCTGCATCCTGTCCACGCAGTGGAGGAAGTCCTCCGTTGCCTCCAGGGCCGGGCTGATGCTTCCCACCACATCGAGCTGCTCAAGCCCCTCCATGGCTGCCCCCTGAGCAATAAATATCAAAACCAGAGAGTCTTCCAAGATAAACCCAATAATTCTGTTAGCAGCAGCCACATGTCCAAGAAGCAATAGTTAAGACATTATACTATTTCAGCAATGGTGACAGGATGTCTGCTGGATTTACAAACTGCTGTCAGCGGCGGCACGGTTCAGGGCTTTGACTTTTACGGTCTTCCTGTCAAGAGGTCGTCCTCTGGGTCTGGAAGGGAGATGTGGCCTTTTCTTGATGGAGGCTGAGCTGTTGTGGCTTCCTGTCAGAGGCTAATCTTGGCTTGTTCTCCGAATAACAATCCAATTTGGGTGGGAAACTAAAGAGCATGGCCAAACGCACCTAATTCCGTCTGACTGGTCAGAGCCTGGAGTCAGACGTCCAACGGGTTACTCAGCGTGTTCTTCTGGCCAATCAGGTGGTTTTAAGGTCATCAGGCTGAAGTGTTTTCTAACTGCTCTGTAAAAAAAGAGAAGTAAGAAAGAGGAAATAGTAAAAAAAAAGGAAGCATTTTAGAAAAGCATCAAGATACATAAATTACAGTACAACTGCTGAGACTTATTCTACCAAAGTAATGCCTCTTTATTCAGCTTGTTGAAGATTGAAATAGCTAAAGCTGAATAAATAATCAAAAAGTAAAGCTTCCGCTGCAGACTATCTACCGATGAACCGTATCTCCATCACTCTGAGCTCAGCAGATTCCTCATCAGCAACCAGCGAGGCACCTACATCCTCGTATCTCCGCCTAAACTAATACTTCATTTCCAAGCTGCTCATCAGTGGGCCGAGCAAAGAGGAATCAGAGCTGGGAGGGGGTCCCATCCATCTGTTCAGACCCGCCGCCGATCCATACACAGATCCCGTGCTTCTGATGGGCTCTCCTCTCCATATTGATTTTCTTTCAGACTCCCAGACTGTGTGACTTTTCTCTATACTGTATAGGCAATTGTTTGATATTTATCAAAAACCTGCTCCTTTTTCTGTGATGAATACTCAAACAAATTAGTTAATAAACTTAGAAAAAAGAAACATATAAAACAGAAAAGATCAACTTTAAATATAAATTCCTTTAATATCTTTCCACACAGAAAATGAGTAAACATAGAGGACTCTAATAGAGTGGTGCAACAATTCTTAGAAAAGCTGCTGTATGTTGTAATTGTGGTATAGTGGTTTACTTAATCTGCTTTACTGGTAATCAAATTAATCTGCCCTCAGATTTAGTAAAGAAAAACAAGATGTAGATTTTCCGCTTTTTTAAGGCTTGAACATTTCTGTTAAAGAAGAATTTTAGGCCAAACATTTAATGAAAACCTCAAGCAGGATCAGAATTCTCAAGTTCCTCAAAAATGTTAATAATTCTAAAAGTCTAAATAGAACAGATTTTAGTTTTGATATTTATAAATGAAAGACATCAAACTTATAAAACCTTCTTGATGAGGTCATTTACATAAAAAACATAACATTTATAATTACTCAAAGGAGCCTTAATGGAAAAGTTTCAGTTCTGGGAAAAACCACATTTACACAATATTAGGATTTGCTGTACGAACTGTTAAGGAACTTTATTTTAATATGAAATGTCAGATGATCAAATTATTTCATCTCATTTCTGATTATATTATTGCAAATATATCTGCAAACCTTCTAACTACTTGAAATTCATTAAAGCAAAAAATGCACAAAAATATCACAACCTTGACTTTTTTGTTGGTCAAAGTGAAACAATGTTTCTTCAATGTTTCCGTTATCAGGATACATGGAACCTGGTTGAAACTGTTCTATGCATTCTTTGAAGACTTTTTTCTTTTTCTCATTTGTCCACAAAACATTTCCTTTGAGGCGGTTGAAGAAAGACGACCGGCTATCAACTGCCAGAGTACTAAATTAATTTGGATTTGATTCATAGGTTCACAATTTGATACAAAATGATACAATTACAGATACTAACTGCACAAACTTGAACTTTTAGTCACAAAATAAAAAAGTTTTTCATTAAAAACTGATGAAAGCTAACTCCTACATGAATCTGATGAACTGATTTTCTAAGCAAAGATCAATTCAATACCAAATAATTGATTTTAAGCCCAGTCTCAAGCAGAAAGTAAACTATTTAAAATAAGTGCAGTTTGGCCCCCCCAAAAAAGCAAAACAAACATTCATCAATTTACAAAGAAGTATATTTAAAAGGCAAGTCAGATTTCCTATTAAATATATTTGATTCAATATCTGAATAGGTTGGTCCTTTTTTTTTTATTCTGAAGAATCCACTACAAAGGTCAAGACTCATTTCCATGTGCTTTATTTTTACATCTTTGGTGACCATACTGTATGACATCATCTGCCCACAGACTCAGCCTCCTCTAACTCTGCTTCTACATCACTTACTCATCATCAAGATCCCCCCCATCCTCCTGCTGAGTCACACAAGCTGCCACATCTACACCGAGAATTCAGTGACACACTGAATAAAAGAACAGACACCAGGAAGTGATGGAAGGGAAAAAAAGAATCCAGAACAAATTTTGGCTGTTTTCCCCCCAGTGCATATTAAATCTAATCCTAGATGAATAATCATTAAGGATACTTACTAATTTTATTTTTTAAAAGACCTGGCTTGTGAAGATATCTTTCAAAGGCAAATAAGGGGGCAAAATGTGCAAAAATATTTCTTACTTTTCATTGTTTTTTGATAGATTACATAGAATATCTTCAGAAATCTTGAGTAGTACAAACTCATTGGTGTCTGATATTAGCTTGTGTTTTATTGCAACAATCCTTCCAACTTCCAACTGATGATGGTTGTGAGTTTGGCAGCTTCTCGTCAGAGACCAGCTGCTTGTGAAGACACAGTCAGCATCATCAGCATCTTCTCAGCACCAACACTGAGGTGAAGCCACGGTCAGCTTCCCGCACTGCTTACACAGTAATCCCTAATTGCACTATCAATTTAATCAAATAAATTAAAAATAAAAAACACGGAGATTTTATTTTCAAATATTTATGACTTCAGAATAAGGCATCTGAATCCCAAGCTAATGCAATAAATAAAACGGGCACATTCGGCTAATTGCTAACCTAACGTTAGCCACTTTCCATCTCCATCAGTGGTATTTTAAACATACACGGATAACGGTGCGGCAGCAACAGCAAGGTCTTTGTTTAACATTTAATCTAAAACAACTACAACCGGCTACAATTTGTCGTCACAATGAAGCTTAAAGAAATGAATTTGCACTCACCTTACTCTGTTTACCATTATGTCATTCTTTAGTCCGCCGCTGTAAAAGATCCGGAAGTATAACGTACGACAGGACAAAGGTTCCGGATTATGCACTGTCACCACTCAGAGCGCTGACCTAATCAATACAGCGATTCGCTATTTATTGATGTTTTGATTTATATTTTAATCTAAACTTCCAACATTTAAATTTACAGTGAACATGAATCTTTCTAAGTAAAATTTTAGTAACAATTAATAAAAGTAGTGTGGGAAAATATTTTATACCAAATAGACTGCTACCACAAGCAGATTTGTTCCGCTAATTTTTTTTAACAAGAAAACATCTTTTAAATCTTACTTTCAACTTTTTTTCAAGACTTTAACCATCTATCAATTTTTAAACTGCTCAGCCATTTGATCACGATTCTATTTTAAAATGTTGGTTAGTGTTTATTTATTCATTTAACCTTTATTTTACCAGGACGTCCATTGAAATGAAATCTCTTTTTATGTTAGACCTAGTCTAAAGGCATAGGTATACCTTAAAACCACATTCAGTAAGCCTAGTTTTAAAGCACCTACAGGGAGATGAGTTCCTGTAGTCGCTGATAGGTCCTGGAGCTGCTCCACAACAGAAGAGCAGCAGTAGAAAAAAGCTGTTTTCCCATTTTCTTGTGTGGATCCTGAGAACAGAGAGAGGAGGCCGGTGTGAAAAGCGGAAGTTGTATCTGTAACAGCAGGAGACAGCATGAGAGCAGTTTTCCCAGAATGGCCTTGTCAATGAAAACTAGACAATGTCTTTGGCGCCTGAGATTGAGGGAAGGCCAGGAAAGCAAAGAGTACAGTTCACAGTGATGGATCCTACATTCAGAATTGGTTTTGAAGCGAAGGGCACTGCGAAAAACTGTGTAGATTCTTAGAGACATTTACTGACAAGTAAACAAAAGAGGGACAATAACAACATGATTGAGCATAGTTCAGGTGGCAAGTCTAGTACTTTTTGATTTGGGGGTTGGCAGAAGGCGGTAATTGTAGTAGAGGCCTATTTCAAACCCATTCCCCCATGACCCCCCACCCACACACACAAACACACACATACATGCATTAACTGTACAAGAAAACACAATTTCACTGTTGCTTTAAATTAGCTTAGGTTCCTTAAGAAAAAAATTTCACAGTTATGATACTTCATGATACTACTAATTAAACAACATCAATTTCAAATTTACATTTTAAGGGATGTCAACTGCCAGGATGAAAAAAATAAAAGCTTTTTAAGATCCAGCCTGTCGGTAAATAAGCAAATTTCTGTAAAGTTAAATACTGCTTTGTGATTACTTTTTGAGTACAACATAAGTTGCAGAAGAAAGCAGACAGTTTAAATACAATGAAATAGAATTTAAACAGTGTACGCTCATGACTTGCTCATACCAGGAAGATGTGATCGAGTCAATCTGTCATCACGCAGCTGCAGATTTGCAGCCCACAAACCCATTGAGGGTCATTTAGATAATGACTGAGAGGTCACAGCTTTATGTAGATACCTGACAGTAGGTAACTGAGTCTAAGTTATGCTGGAAGTTACTGTACTTTTAAAGAATTATCAAGACCTACATGTCAAAAAGCATATTTTATGCCAAACAAAGGCAAAAATAGAAGAGCTTTCAGCAACCTTTGTGTTAAAGTAGAAATAATTTGATTGGCTCTCTGAAAAACAGGGTGGAGCCACAATGATAATTGAAGATGAAACACAAAAGTGGTAGTAGTTTAAACATGTAAAGTATTCATTACAATATAGTTATTTCACTACTACTGTCTGCATTTAATTTTTTAACTTAATTTTATTCAATAATAAGCTCAAAAAGGCTGATAACCTGAATAATTGCACAAAATGTGTTTTTTCTTATTTGCCTTGTGCTTTGAAAATCTAAATAGCTTTTGTTGTTTTAAAATGTTTTAAGGCTTAGTGTCCTTATTGTTTATTTGAATGGCTCTAAAGTTGAAAGGTCTTCTTTGTGTCTTATATTTTTTTTATTTAAAAATATGTATGTATAAAATATTAATAATTTAAAATGAGGTGTTTTTTTACCATTTAAATTTGAAAACAAGAGATAAACATCCTTTTCTATACAGTCAGCTTAATGGAGGTGATGCTTTGGAAAAACGAATCAGTTCTTTTCATTAGAAAATGAAAGAAAAAAAAGCCATATAATTTCTGTTTGATAAGGACCTTCCATTTATTACTGCAATAAAATCCAAGCATGACTTCTTTTTCAATTCATAATCACCCTGAGAGAGGTCCAATGTTTCTCTTTCCTTTCGAAATATTTTTTTTATTAGTCTTTAAGTTTAAACTTCTTTTTAGTTAGTATTTTTCTTTTTGTATTCTTTGAGGTCATTTAAAAGTGTTATATTACTGCTTCTGTTTTTCTAAAGGAATCAAAAATTTTCTGGTTTGATTTTGTTTTACAGAAACACAACTTTTTGATTTTGTACCGTAGCAACCTCAATGTTTATGGATGGAAAAAAGCCTTCCAGTTCCCGATGAGGTATTTGCTTTAATCTTAAAACATGTGTATGAAGGTTCATGTATTGTTAAAGCAATGTAGCTGCAACAGAGCTTTTGAAACCCTTTTAGGGTAAGTGCCCGTGCCTGGATATCGAGTCTGATGCAACAAATAAGCATCAGCTTTAGGAATAAGACCATCTCTGTCCGTGAGGCCCCATCATTTCCCATCTCAGAGCAATCTCACATCCCCCTCGTCTTGACTCGTGCACTCTGGTCTCTCTCTGTCCTGCCCGCCTCGCCTGTTTCCGTCTTTATTCTGATCATACCATCTCCTGCTGATGACTAAATTATGATTAGATTTAAGGACGGGCAGTGCTTTCATCTGTCTACTGCGTTGTTTAACAGTGCCCCCACTAACCACGCTCGAACCAGCACCCTGACCCCCCAAACAGACTCATCACAATAGACGTCTGCCTCGACACACTCACGCAATTGAAGAGCAGAGTGGCTGCTTGGTCCCCATGGAAACGAGTGTGTGTGTGTTGAGTAAATGTTTCTCCATTGCTGAGATTAGACAGAATGCACTCAGGATAAAATATGGTCCGATACTTTACATGCAAATGATCTGCTTTCTGCCAGTGCAACAAGTGTGCAGCTACATCTGTGTTCTGGGGGGGGGGTTCATTTAACACACGGGGCTTCCCTCCATGAGGGGTGATTGATACTTTATTATGCCTTCAAAGCATTACCAATCAGAAGCTGAATTTCTTAATCTGCACTCTTTAGGCCATTTAACATGAAAAAACAGTAATCTAAAAAGATTAAGAGCAAACGTTGAAAAAAAAAAACTTACTTAAAATGTCAAGTATTATTGCTAGTTCTCTAAAATTAAAAAAAATACTCAATTATAAGTAAAAAGGGAACCAGTGAAAAGAAACCAGTAAACTGGTAACTCATTTTGTCTGGGATTTCAGTAAGCTTATGCACAATAATGAAAGATTTTGATTTATATAGAGTATTTAATAGTATATAAAATATAGGACAATAAAATAGAATATGCTTTGGTTGACATTTCTAAAAACATTAATGCCATCACTGATGTGTACTTAAAGTAATAAAAGTATCTTCAAAACTATAAGCTTCTACCATCAGAAGTATGAATAGCCAGAAGAAATAGTGTTTAAAACTGAAATTAAAGCTTCCAGCACAAAACTGATTTCCACATGGGCTAATTTTATTCTGAAAAGCAGGATAAAAGTCTATTCAATATGTGGCCTCTCAGGAGTAACCCTTTAAATGTTGATTCTTACCCACAATTCTGTTCTCATCAGCCCCACAAAGATGCAATGTTCTGCAAAAATTCTTGTCATTTAGCACTATTTGCAAATTGGTCTTTAGCTTTCGGATTATGAATTAACTCTGTTAATTAAAAGCAGAACTGCATCCATTTAATTAGCATTATTGGTGAATAATTTACAGCTTCAAGTTGAGGTATTGCTTGTTCTGACTTTTTAGTATTTGAACTTTTTATCCTTTTGTCCAGTTGGCTCACCTGTGCTCCTGTACTTGACAGTGGACTTCACCTCTGGCTCCTCTCGCACCCCCAGCCGTCCCCCAACTCCATTTGGATGAAGCCCAACTGCTGGACTATTTAAACATGTAGTTGCAGGGTTAGATAAGATAATTATTCTCTGACATTTCTGATACATATCCTGTCTGTCCTGGGGGAGGATCCCTCCTTCGTGTGGACACCCCTGAGGTTTCTTATTTTTTCCCTGAATCTGTTTCATTTTTAGGAATTTTCCTTACGTAGAATGATGAGGGTCTAAAGGCAGGGATGCCCATTTTAGCTCAGTCTGTTTAGTTTAGTTGAGCAATTACCTATTAAATTCTATTACTGCGTGATTTCATGTTCTTATACAATTACCGGTAAAAAGCTTATTGGGACGGGTATTGTTGTAATATTGGGCTATATTAATAACATTGAATTGAATTAAATACATAGCAAGTAACTATGTGAGAAAAAAAGGCAAAGAAAAAACAAAAACAAACTCGCATTCATGTTAGATCACTATAATTTTAAATTTTCATGATTTCATGTAGAAAATTGAGCAGCCTCACACAGTTGTGTGAGCGAGACCCTGCAACTCACATGAATATTTCAATGGAAATAAAACCATGTAGTGAATATTGGTGACAACTATTAGTCACCACTTGGAGCTCAGACCTACCGCTTCCTTATACTTACCTTTTCATACGATGTTCGAGTCACTCAAAATACTAAATTTATATGACAATTTAAAGTATCTTAAAATCCCACTCTGATCATCTTTTGATCCATTTGAAAAGCAGTTTCAGTGGGAAATAGGATTTGCCGTTTTTAGCCAAAATCTAAAATCTTGTGTTCTTTTTCTATGGTATAGTTTCTGCAGGAGTTCATTAGAAATTTACCTCTGATTTGTGGGTGGGTCTGTTGGCAGGGAGTAAACCTGTACACATTTTTTGTCTGCTTCTGTTTCCCAACAATTTGAATAAAGACGTACTAAGAAACACAGCTTCATTTTTTAGTATATGTCCTAAGTATATGAGAAAAATGTAACAAGAACATGTTAAAAACACACGTCATTGGAGTGGGTCTTTAACGTATAAGACAGTTTTGTACATTTAAAGTTGCAGCAACAATTGCTTTGTAAAAAGACACATGTCTGTTTAAGTGTTTAGGCATTAAGACAATAATTAATTATACAATACTTTTTGAATATGTCTATAAATTTGACTTTTTTTAATTTAAATCTCTTCTTTTAATATGTTTTTGTAGTGACGTGATTCTACTTCAATAAAACATTTTTCCAGACTAATTTGACAACAATGTTATTAGTTCTAGCCAGTTGTTTACATGTTTTAACAACATGGAGGTAGTTCACTAAATTATGTGACAATATCTCTGATTGATATTAACATAAAAAACAGATAGAAAATCATCTGGTTTGGTCCAAACATGTGAGATGTTCAGTGAATGGCATGATGCTCCGGTTTGCATGTTCATGAGGCTGGAAGCACGTGTCTCATTCACACTTAATGCTCGCCGCGATGCCACTCCTCCCAGACCAAATCCAATTACTGGGGACAAAGAGCCCAGCCCGGGATCAGGACTCCATCAGCTTCACTGTGCTGCTGCTGCTGCTGCTGCTGCTGTGCTGTTGTTTGCTGCTGCTGCTGCTGCTGCTGCTGCTGCTGCTGCTGCTGCTGCTGCTGACTCTAAGAACCTTGCTGGATTCGTAATCATGTCAAGGGTCTCTGAGGGCCACAAAACAAAGCTGTACACACAAACCAAACACACACACAAAGCTGGATCAATAACACAAATATTAAACATTAAAGTTGGGAAGCAAGTGTTCTTAAAGACCCTAACAGAAACAGCTCTGTGAGAAATCAGTCACTCAATTATGAGCCAGAGCTGAGACAATGAGATGCAAACAAAAGACACATGAAAAAAAGAAAAACACTTTGAACTACTGGCTACATTCAATATTTGTCTGACTCTAATTTTCATTATGCTGTGGATCCTTTTGCTCCACTGGAGACACAAACACCGTCAACAACAAGGAAATCCAATAGCACCCTCTACTGGCAACAATTACCACCACCACTCACTAGTAATGTGTAGAGCTGGGTGTCCAAACATTTTGCAGAGGCAGATGCCAATGAACTATTTCATGAAATTTTTATTGCAATGAGATACTTTTTTTCTTCTTCACATAGACTAGAAATAAATCTAAATACTTATTTACCAAAATTATTTGATTTCAGGTTTTCAAAAAGGAAATTCCCAGTAAAGAAAAAGTCTGCCTGGAAAAAAGACCTTTGGGTTCACATGAAATTTTACACCATCAAATGCTCACGGCTGGTCGCAATCTTAGATTCGGCAAAAGGCTTTTTAACAATCCCACGATCCACATTCAAGACCAAGGGAGACAAGGCCTTTGCTATAAGAGCCCCAAAACTCTGGAACACTATCCCAGAACTTTGATACTTTTTTATACTTTATCTCGCATTTAAAACAGGTGGTTAAAACTGTTTTTTATCATCTTAGAAATCTAGCTAAGGTCCACCCACTACTCTCTCTTGCTAATATGGAGATGCTAATGCATGCTTTTATTATCATTAAAATTGATTTCTGTAACACCCTGCTTGCTTGTCTTCTGAAAACTAACATTAAGAACCTTCAGCTCCTCCAGAACTCTGCTGCACGAGTTCTTACCAAGACCAGGAGGCGGGCTCACATCACCCCAATTTTAAAATCCCTGCATTGGCTCCCCATATGCTTCAGGATTGATTTTAAGATACTTTTAACAGTTTTTAAATTTCTTAACGGTCTTGTGCCTTCTTATCAATCAGATCTTTTAGTAAGGGATGAACCCTCGCGGAGTCTGAGATCCTCTGGCTCTGGTCTATTAACCATTCAGCCGGTAAAAACCAAAACGGAGAGGCTGCGTTTCAGCACTATGGCCCCCGTTTGTGGAACAGTTTGCCAGAGGACCTGAGAGCCGCAAAGAGCATTAATGCTTTTAAGAAAAGGATCAAAAACCATCTGTTTAACCTGGCTTTCAGCTCATTTTGCTACTTTTATTATATTATTTATTTATTTAATTATCATTTTGTATTTATTTATCTATTTTACCTACTAATTAGTTTAAGGGTTTCCAATAACAAACATTCTGTTTTGGTGCTCAGCCTATTTTCTCATTGTCTTTCCCCATCAGTTAGGGGGTGGGAGGTGTGAGAAGTGGAGGGATGTGTGTAGCTACGGGGAGGGAGTTCTTTTAATTTTTGGCGTGCTTTTAAAGATTTTACTGGTTCTTAAATTTAAACGTGATCTTATTGATTTTAGTGATTTGATTGATTTTAACCACTCTCACTGTTTTGTGTGTGTGCTGTGTTTTATTTATTCGTACTGTATGCTGCTTTTCATACGGCCCTTTTGTCTTGTGTTAAT